>NDGN011252742.1:0-15797 GCA_002564285.1 Tympanoctomys barrerae | reverse complement strand
AGGTGTCCATTTATACGTTAATTACATTGATCTCAGTTGCAGCAGTATGGTCTTAATAGCTGATTGTTACGGTACCCAAATCTGTGCTATCAGAATATGACATGCATATTTTAATTTGAGAAATAGGTTAACATTTCTAGATATTCATTTAAATGTGGTTATGCAGGTTAAACATAACGTATGATCACTGTTTCTTTCATTGCTTCCAATTAAACCTTGCTTGTTAGTTTAACCTGTAGGTAATCCCATCAAACAATTGATGTCAAGGAAACACTGCCCACAGTAGCTTCGGAAGAGTGGCCATTAATTTTAATTGCCTTGATATTAAAGATTAAGAAGTATTGGGACTAGCAGAATAGAAACGATCTGATGTCAAGCAAATCCACTTGCTAAAGCTTCCCCAGGCTGCTGGTGATATTAAAATTTTACTGTGAGAATTAAATAAACCTTTATTAGTGATGACTGTTGTTTGATTGGTCCAGGGGTGTGCATAAACAGAAGATTCTTACATATGTAGAGATGAGACCTTCAATGGTACAGAGATTCCTCAATTATGAAACTGTTAATAAAGCTGTAATCTGATTTTCCAGGCTAGGTTTCATTAATGTATTATAGCTTCTCTGATTGTCAAGGTAATATTAACTACGAAGTACTAAATCCAACAGAGAATTGTTTAGAAGAAGAGAATTCTAAGATAGGCCTTTGTTGCTAAATTCTGAGTTGGGGAATTTTCATTAATTATGCTTAAGAAATGCCAAATGCCCTTTCAACTGGGAATGTCTCCCTTTGTACTGTAGATATATTCAATCTTTAACTCTTTTTGAGGCCTACCAGGCTTGGTCAGGAAAGCCAGAGTGGTATTGCTTGTGAAAGCAGCTTTGTGCGAGGAGCTCCCATCCTGCCTCCGGAGCTGAGGGCTTTTGTTGTGAAAAGTAAGGTCGATCCTGGAAGGATTTGCTCTAACAAGCACAATCATAACCCATACCTTCAGGTTTCTTTTTCCATCGGATTCAAAACTTTTCTGCTGGGTGGAAGTGGATCCTAATAATTACTGACGCTGGCCTCTTCAGGTATAGAACCCCTCCCCCTAGTATCTGTCACTGTCCTGCTTGGGTCCCCATAATAGCATCATCTCTGCGTTCCCCACGTTCCTCACCTCCATCCAGCTCATTGGTGACCACTACACCTGCTGGTTGGTCTGGCTCAGGTCCTCATCACCACCTCCCTGTGCTCTCTCTTGACTCTTCCTCCTGCTGCCATATTCTCTAGAGTTCCCACACACTGCCACTGTAGCTTATGGAACCCAAAGAAGGGAGGACCAGAAGGCCAGCACCAGAAGGCGGCAGATTCTTCAGGCTGAGCTGGCAGGCCAAGTTTTGTGACTATCTAGATGACTGGAGAAGAAAGGGAACCAGATTTCAGTTCATCTAGAAGGACTGTGCAACAGTGGGATGGGGCCATGTGGGGCAGTGAATACCACATCGCTCCAGATGGAGATGCTAGAAATGAGCACAGCCAAAGAGGCAGATTCAGAGGACATCTGAGCTCCACCTTAGACCTGTGGAACTGGAGGTCCTGACAGAACATCTACGTGGAAGTCTGTTTAATCTGAGAACTAAAATCCTTCATAGATGTTAGGAATAGAGATAGAAATTTGGGAGTTATCCACACAAAAAGAATAACTAAAATTTTGTATATAGATAAAGAAGGGCTGAGAGTTGAGTCTTAGAGAAGCACACACATTCACACATTGTGAATGAAATAGACACTGGGGGAGGTGTAGCACAATGTCAAAGAAACCACACAAAGAGAGTTCTGAGAAAAATGAGTGGAGATTACAAGCATCAGACAGAGTCTGCTGAGAAGGCAGACAAGTTGAAGAGAGACACAAGGCCATTGGAATTGGGACTGAAGATTCCTGTATCAACCACCTACCTCCATCAACCACCTAGCCCTTGAGATTGTTAAAATTAAATAAGAAGACAAGTACAAAGAGCTGTACTTGGCATATCTAGAAGTCGCTAAATGACAGTTATTATACCCCCCATATATAATATGAAGCAAAGAGGGCAAAAGATAAAAATAAATCAAACAAAATGATGGTAGAACAGCAACAACTTGCAAGTACCAATCTGTACCACATTTATTTCCTGATGGGTTTTGGCTTCTTACTGCTTGAGGAACCCAGGCATGCTTTATGGGTCCTCAGCAAGTGTGTCACTTGTGTCTGTGCACAGGTGTGCACATGGTGTTCCCAGGATGGGACAGCATGTGGGCAGCAGTCAGGCCAATGTTGTCTTCCTCATATGGTCCCCTTGCCAGGACTTTCTGGCTTCTCCCAGAAGGATGAATGCCATGGGTTGAAGAATGAGAGTCTTGTTTCCAAAGCAATTAAAGACTTGGCAGAGGTGGTCATCAGGGATGCCCATTGGTGTAAACTGGGTTAGAGGGCTCTGAAATACATAGCACTCCTTATTTTTCTTCAGGGCTCCTGAGTTGCTATTAGAAAATAGTATCTTTAGGGAAGACCAGTGACCCTGATACCACAACAACATGTTCTTTTGACAGATCATTAAGAAATTATTGAAAACTATGTGTAAACTGTTACTTTAACAAAAAAGAGGTAAGATCCTTTGATACACTGCATGGGTATGTCGTCTTATAAATTGCTAGATGGCTTTCAGCTACTACTTTGTATAGCTCAACTACAGGTACCTGAATACATCATGTAACTCTAAGCCATGCATCTTGGGCTGAAGTTTCACTGTCCCTGAAACATGATAAATCTATCTGCCACCAAGATTCTCTATAGAAATCTCTGCCATTTGCACTGGCTGACATCATAAATAGTTTATGAAAGAAATAAGTATATTTCACCTGATGAAGTGCAGAGCTGTTTCTCTGCATCTATATTTGCATTTGATCTTATTAGAAGTACTGCACTTGGATTTCCAAATTGGGACCTTCTCATGTGTTAACTGGCAGAGCTTGAGCAGCCACCTTGGCAGACGTGCAGTACCTTCTACGGCTGGAGACAATAGGATTTTTCATCCATTATTAATTGGTGTTACTCTTCTCAACAGACTAAACATGATTCTCCCCTACAGCTGCCAGAATTGTTCCAGACCCCCCAAAAAGAATAAACTGTCCTCTCTCAAGTGTTGCCTTATTGTTTACCTAACAACAAATATTCCCTTTATCTTTTCAGCTACTTTTAGGGGGCCTAATTACTTATATACTCATTGGTGTATGTGCCAATTGGATAATTTGTATGAGCAGTGCTCCTAGCCACTTTCTTACTGTGGCCAACTCCAAAAAGCAGCATTATTCAAAATGTGTATAGGAAAAATTTTACCAAAATCATTATACATTGTCCATAGGATCTGAGATTACAGGCTAGGAATTGTCTTCTAGGGTATTTATTCTCTTGGTGTCCAATAGTTAATGTTAGAAGTTTTACTTTTTCTTCCTTTTTGACTTTTCTTCCCATTTTAATTCCTTGTTTCTCCAATTTGTAGGTATCCAACTGGTTTGGCAACAAACGAATCAGGTACAAGAAGAATATCGGCAAGTTTCAGGAAGAAGCCAACCTCTATGCTGCAAAGACAGCCGTGACAGCTGCACATGCAGTGGCCGCAGCTGTGCAGAACAACCAGACCAATTCACCCACCACGCCAAATTCTGGTGCGTACTGGGCGCTCACTCCCTCTTGGCCAGGCCGCCTTATGCCACAGTGTCCTATCCCACAGGGCATGAAACAGGAGCTGTACTGAGGACACACTGGATTTCTAAGGGAAGACTTATGTTGAGATGGAAGTTTGTTTGGGGATGAGTGAGTGAGTGGTGACCAACCCTTGTAAGCTTACCGCTCCCAGTGAACACCACTCTACTGGTCAAGTCTGGAATGTTTATACTTAGTAGAGGCCTTTAATTCAGTGATTAGATGAACTGCTACCATAGTGATTGCTTTGGCTATGTTGTTCCGTGTATCGCTCTATGGTGAGCAGCAGATCATCAAAGAATGAGATAGCAGGGGTGGGAAATGGGCCAGTAGTGGTCTGTAGAGAACCACTGTCAGCGGCTTTCGCCTGATGGGCTGCAACTCCACACTTTCCCAGCCTCTGCTGTGCTGTAGTGGCGTGGTGGTCAGAGGTGAGGGAGACTGTGCTTGACTCTCAACTCTTTGTCTAGCACATTCGGGCAAAATTTTATGTGACATTTTTTATGGAGTGAGAAAGACCTTAAAATTACAGGGAATTTGAATGATAGTGAAGTTTGTATAAACAGTCCAAAAGGTGGGCTGGAGTAGCAGTTCAAGGGTTTTTTTTGAGCAGATCTTTTAATACATATTTAAATGTTTAGTGGGGAAAAGTTCAAAAAGAAGCTTTGTTAAAATTTGTTTTGTCACATGCACATACTTTCTTTTTAATAGGACACAAACACAGGTGAAAGAAAAAGTAGAATTATGGCTAAGAAAGAAAATGTCAGAAAAACCTGTCCTTGTAGGTAATTACTAGCATGGCACATAAAGATGCTGAAGAGCTCTGGCAGTGAACAAGTGCTGGAGGTGAATGAAGAGAGGGGAAGGTGCCAGGACAGCTACAGAGTGTTTTTCTGTTTATTTCCATTTGTCTCTTTGGTTTTTTGATCAGGCTTCCCCTCCAGTAAGGCCTCTCCTTGATGTAAAGAGAATCACAGGACCTAACTCTGGAGTTATTCTCCATTCTCCTAGATCTGGAAATGCCTTAATTTGTATACAACCTTCCCTTCTGTATCTTTTCTCCTTTCCCTGCCTCTACCTCTTTGAGGATTATGCGTGTAGCTCTCTGTTATTCAGCTACTTAACTCTTTCCTTTCCAGGTTCTTCTGGTTCTTTTAACCTCCCAAATTCTGGGGACATGTTCATGAACATGCAGAGTCTGAATGGGGATTCTTACCAAGGGTCCCAAGTCGGAGCCAATGTGCAATCACAGGTAGGAGAGATGCCCCAACTGGGGCCTTTCTGGCAGGGTAGGGTTTGGGCTCAAAACTCCTTCCTCTGACCCTGTGGAAGTGATCTGTACATCCATGCAGAACCTGTGCTGGGTGCTCCCAAACATGACCCATCTGCCCCACATGTAATCTAATGAGAAGGCAAATGAACAGTGACTTTTGTTGATTTAATCCTGATAAACTTTGTGAATGCATTCGGCTCTGGCTTGAGCTCATGGAGAAGGGTGGGGTGCATCTTACTTTTGTTACAGAACAGAACAGAAAAATCATGTGTGCCAGTGTGTATGTGATTCGAGAACATACCTCTCGGTTCATTCCTGTAGTTTTCTAAGTCTATCTAAAAGCCTGAATTCTTAAAGTATATTCTGGGTTCAACTCTTTTCTCCTCCTATTAATTGAGAACAACTGCTCATAGAGTTTGTGTGCATTTACCTCTGTGTATGTGTGTGTGTGTGTGTGTGTGTGTGTGTGTGTGTGTGTGTATAGAGAGAGAAAGAGAGAGAGAGAGAAAGAAAGAGAGATCCAGAATATATATTTACAAGTAAATTTTCACCCACAGCATTTAGTTGCTGTAGGTGGAAAGTCTGAATTGCCATGAAGATGTTATAGTTTGGCTGGCATAAAAAACAAAGACATGTGAGTTTAAATATGCACAGAATTGCTGAAATTCTGCCAGTCACATTTGATTGATAAATTTGTCTCTCAATGAAGATGCTAAACCCTTGTGGCACACATAATTCAAATTGTTTCCTTTTGTAAGTGATGATGTTTTAATAGATTTGGGATGATGAATCTTGTTTCATCTCACTTCTAGGTGGATACCCTCCGTCATGTTATCAATCAGACGGGAGGCTACAGTGATGGCCTTGGAGGAAACTCACTGTATAGTCCACATAATTTAAATGTGAGTACTTTGGGGAGCTGGCTGCAGGAACGGTGTCAGGGAAAGTGGCCAATAAATACATTAATAGCTATTTGACTTGGCTTCCTATCCTGCTGGTTGGTAGGGAAGGCACCATTTTTGCTGCACTTTTATTTTATGCATCCCAATGCTTGGCATTACCTCACAGATGCCCAGAAGTGACGGTGTCCTGTCATCAGTGGGGACTTGACCATCAACCTATTAGGACACCATTTCCTAGAGGCCACAGTGTGTTCCACGGAGATGGTAAAAAACATCATTTATCCTAAAATCAACAGCAGGCAAAATTTCCAAGCACAGAGCAGGTGAAGGTGATAACCTTGAAGGGTCCCAGATTGATCAACAAACATAGCTCAGCAAGAATTCTGTTCTTAAAAGGCTCTTACTGTATTGTCAGTGTGGATCATGGATTGCTAAACATGTTCGGCAATTTGAATGACCTCTCGATTTTAATTATGGAGGAAATGATTACCAGTCCACCCAGACTTTCCTTTTGACGTGGATGAAAAATGGAAAAACACCCAGCTGGCCTGCGGGTAGGATAGGGGACAAGGGATGGAGCCAGCATGGTGCATCCTGGAGGGAGCAGTGGACAGAGTCCAGGACTCCAGGCTGCAGGAAAATGGGGCTTGAGAGAATAAAGTCGAGAAGAAAATGGACAAAACATGCCTTCCTTAGGGCTTGGCTTGCTATGAAAGTAAATATTAATGATTTTAAAAGTGATTGAAGATGCTCAATTGTAAAGGGGAAAAAGGACCATTAAATACTCAAATCTTTTACATTTGAAATGTCAAATCTTTCTTTTTGGGTTTATAAATAACTCATAATAACCCACAACAAACCATATAAAAAGCCTTTTAGTTGCATTTCTCCTTTTTCATTTAAGTGTTTTGAAATGCTTCAGAGAATGTGCGATATCCTTATCAACATGATAAAATATGAAACTGTGATTGCCTGCAGCATTTTACAGACATGAATTCCATCTTCGCTGATGAGGCTTGATAAGGCACTGTTGTATAATACAGTGCATAATCTCAAACCACCAGCGTAAGGATTAATTTATCTTGAAAAAAAGAATGCTTGCTGACAACTGCTCCTCCAGTTGCCATCCTGGGTGAAAATATTGTACATTTGTTGTTTATAAACTTGGATAAAAGAGGAATGGTGTTTACTTCAGATGGAATATCTTTGGACTTATATCTGTGGAAGTTTTCTTCTCCTAAGGAGATTTTCATACCTGAAGGAAGATTGGTTTACCTTTCAAACAGAGAAAAGAATTTTTTAGAGTCATTCAACACACATGGGCATGACTGAGGCTAACTAACCAACCAGCATGACTGAGGCTTGTGAAAAAAAAGTGCCATGTTTTGTCTGTGGGATTTTTAAAATTTTTCTTTGAGCCTGTCATCTCTGTGGGACTGTTGGGCCCACCACCCCCTTTTCCTAGGTCCTAGGCAGAGGGAAGGCACTTTCTGTGCAGAACTGCCATAAGTCAGAAGCCAGAGAATTCCCCTGAGCAGCAATCCAGGGGAAGGAGCATTGGTAGCAGGCTCTGGGCAGGATCCAGGGGGCTCTCAGCAGATTCAGCACACAAGCCCACAGGAAGATGTTTGGCTGAACCTGCGGAAGATGAGGGAGCGAGGGAGGCAGGGCCCTCACAACCCGTACCTGTGTTGACATAGGCTGGACCAGGTGGCATGGAGCAGGGGCTGGATGGAGCCACAGGCACTGGGTGTCAGCAGTTCCTCCTCGCCTTCTTCCAGAAAGGCCTCGTCACTTCCACTCAGTGTTGCCCAACTCACAGGCCCAGCACCTCCCTCTTCTTGACTGACATAAAAATATGTAGCGACAAGCTGTCTGCCATAGCAGAAATTTGATCAGACATTGATTTCAGCAATTGCCTCTATAGGCCAAGACATAAGGCAAATTTGTTTCTGAGTACTGTTAGTGCTGATGCAGGTTGGAGGCAGGAAGGGCCAGCGGCATGGGCAAAGTGTTAGCAACATCTCCGCTAAGGGTTCCAGTTATAGATAATTGGAATTCGGATTTGAATAGTGTGTGCTCCTCCATAGTTCATGCATTTTCATTGTAGGAGATCCTATTTGGAGGGAAATTCTGGCCCTCATTTTCCAAGGATTACAGTAACTGTCAGGCATATACAGAAAGTTGGTGACACCTTCTGTATGGACACCGCGATGCAGCCAGGCTGAAGTTTCTACTTCATGGAGCTGGTGGCTTCACCCAGGCATTGCATCGAGCCGCTGCACTGCCCCTTCTCAAAAAATTTCTTTTGAGTCACTTTGTTTCTACCAGCTGATCAAAGGCCAATCTCTTTGCCAGCTTGGGACTAGCTAAAGCCTTTCTCCTGCATCCTGATTTATTGCCAAGTCTTTCCTTGATGGAATGGATTTGTTTTACATGCATTTAATCCCACTTTAACACATGCTTCCCACTCCTGCCAAAGTGGGTTTAGAAAAATACATTTTGCTAATGCATGTCTGCTCTCATGTTGTCATCTGGGTGTTTTAAATTGGGGAGTGGAATTAATATGTAGACACGCACCCACTAAACCGTGTTTGTCCTTTCAGGCTAATGGAGGCTGGCAGGATGCAACAACTCCATCTTCTGTGACTTCTCCTACAGAAGGCCCGGGAAGTGTGCACTCGGATACCTCTAACTAATCCCGGCCACACTTTTCCCTGAGCTGACATGCCTTGATAAGTGCATTCAGAGCAATAGGAGGAAAAGGAAAGCGGTTTTGTAGCCCACCATCTACAGCTTTACTGTAAAACCTTGTCTTATTAGAGAACTTGGTAAATCTGTTTTTTAAGGAATCATAATCATTTGTATTTATACTTAAAACACATAATGTCGGGGAGGGGAAAAAGCACTTTATCCAATTAGGCCAAGATTTAACATTGTTGACAGTCCTATAGCTATTTTATCATAATTTATTATCAATATTTTACCTTAATGGTTTCACAGTTGCCAATTACTTGGCCTTAAGGGTAAGAAGAACAATATATGCTAAACCTCAAATGTTAGAGCAGATGCAAAGATTCACCTCACCTAAATTGAACTCTTGCATATTTCCATCGCAGACTTTGTCTTTCTTTCATGTCATTAATGGGGTTAATAAGAGTTGTTTGGCTATCTCTGTTACTGATGGTTGTGTTTGAGAACCTTCCTCCTTACATTTATGTTGCAATCTCTTCTGTTATAATTAGATCAGAGACTGGTAGCCTCTTTTCTCTCTCTGAAAGCACCAGTGTACAGAGTCTGCTCAGTAATGAGATTATGGATCCAGATTGTTCTGAGAGCCGAAGATGCTTGCTGCTGTTGGAGGTGAACATGAGATCGTCTGGGGTTTTATGGTGTGCACTGGGTGCTGCACAGACTTGTCAAGGTTTGCTACATCCTCTGGGCATCCACAAAAGGCCCTGCTCTCTGGAGTGCTGTATATAGTGTAGCAAAAGAGTATTTATACATCTCACCAATCAGAACACAGCTTTATTACCTCATGCGAACTCATACAAACCAATAGAATTTCAACATGTTCTGTAGCTTAGAGTGCTCACTTACTACCTCTGAACAATACTCACGCTGTAGTTTGTCTCTTTCTTATCTTTTTGCATCTTGTAATTAACTCTTTGTTTCCTTCATAAAATGTAATGTACATTGTAATCTTTTAAAAAGAAAAATCAGGGTTGCATTTGCAACTTTTAAAAAACTGGGAGTGGAAACATTGGGTCTTAATTTAACACAGGATCAGTAAAACTGTTGTAAATACTGAAAAACATTTTGAATGTTCTTCATCTTGTTACTAATCCATGCAAAAAATAAAAGCAGCGACTAATTGTGATGCATTCAGATTTCAGTATTCAGTACTGTATATTTCACCCTGTGTGATGGGGCCCCTTCCTTTCTCTTTTTGTATTGTATGCGATTCTGAAACTGATTGAGTCATGAAAATAATTTGTGGCGGTGATTCTAATGTATTAAAAACGTTTCGTGTTCCTTTCTAACTGGATTACACCCTGGATTGAAAAAGTCTTCCTCGTGGTAGTTATATGTAGTTTCAAACATGAATAAACTTTTTGCTTTCATGATTAAATGCTGGTGCCGTTTCTTCCTCCACTCCTTGAGCCTTGCAGAACCAGCTGTGGGGTGTTGGGTGGCAAATGCCCCCCTTGAGGGGCTGCGAGATGCTGATGAGGCTGAGCTGGTGTGGACTAAGCCACCTCCTGGCCGGCATGAGTCCCCACTGCATCCCGTTTGCTCAGTAGCACTACAAGGAAAGCATTTCTGCTTTTCACAGATGAGGAAAACAACGCTCATAGGCCTGGGACAGCAAGAGGCCATGCCTGGACCCCAGGTCTCCTGTCCCTGGTGTTCATAATCTTCTTGCCTAAGGATGCTTTTGGAACTTGTTGGACTTACTGTTCAAAGCCTTGTCATATTCACTTCTTTACCTCCGTGACTTCTGACTTCCTTAATTAATAGCTAAAAGGCAAGCGAAAGGTTGTCTGGAAAAGTGGGCCTCAGACACCATTGAAAACCAATGCCTCTGCAACTTCTCAACATCCTTTTGAAAATTCTAACATTGTAATCTGTAAGACTGAGTAGAGCTCCTTTAACTAGATTAAACATTGTTTTTGTTTTGTTCAGATTATAGGAAAGTCCATATATTTACATACACGCCTGATGCTAATGTCTAAACCTTTATAATAAAAGAGGTCCATAGCAGGTAATTGGCCTGTTTACTATATCTCAAGGAAATTGACTCACAGGAAATCAGATTAATGTTAATCAGTTGCAGCAAATTGTCTATGATAAATACAACTGTTTTACTATTTCAGTTGGTAGAGCCAGGCAAAACAAGGTCCAGGGCCACCATTGCCATTAATCTTCAGGCACTTAGACTGTGAGGGTAAACTTTATAAAATAGATTGCCCTCCAAAGCTGTCCTCCCTCACGTGGGTGCTCAGCCTGCCTCGAGGAATCTCTCCCATGGCTAAATAGTTATTTGCATGATGCAATTAGCTTGCGGGTCAGCCTGTCTTATCTTCATACACAAAACGATCTTTGTGCTATGTGGTTTTATGAAACATATCCTGTGGAAGCATAACACATAGATTCATAAATTGATTTTCTTTAGTGTACTCAGACATCTCTTCTAAGAATATCTTGGGTTTTGTCTTGGGCCAGCAACCTATTGCAAGAAGCTCTGGAGATTCGGAGATTGTGTTCCATGCCCTTGGTCTGCTGGCTCTGTTGCTTTAAGCCTGTGGGAAGACGGCATCGTCATGGGGGAAAGGTGTGGCAGCCAGGAACCAGGGGTAGATGGGAAGGGGCCAGGGACCACTGCCACATCCCTGTGACCCTCCATCTTCTCTTCCTCCTAGACCCTCTTCCTGTTTCCATCACCTCCCAAAAGTGCTGTCAAATTTTGATTTCATCAATGTATTGATTAATCCATGATTCTTTGTGTTCTTGTCATTTATCAAAAGCCCTTCAGCTGCTGGGATGGAAGCATGCACCTACAGTCCCAGGGCTCAGGAGGCTGAGGCAAGAGGAGTGTTACGAGTTGGAGGCCTGCCTGACCACATAGTGAGATGGTCTCAAAAACAACAAAAAAATGAAGACAACTAGCAACTAATCCTTTACTGCAAGTTTTAGGGGACATATCAAATCCAAATCCAAACTATAGTAGGCTTCTGAATCCTAAGGCTGGAGAAGTGAGGTTGCAAGGGCACAGGAAATAACAGGAAGCCATCTGAACTAGCCCCATTCA
Organism: Tympanoctomys barrerae; assembly: GCA_002564285.1. NCBI lineage: Eukaryota > Metazoa > Chordata > Mammalia > Rodentia > Octodontidae > Tympanoctomys > Tympanoctomys barrerae. Next base: position 4,089 of record NDGN011252742.1, on the reverse strand, counting down.
CTAGCTAGGGCCCTGTCCCCACACACAATGTGTTCGTGCAGAAGGGCACAAGTGTGTTTCCGTGTGTGAACATACATGTTCACGAATGTGTAGACCTTGACATTGAGAAATTGCTTCAGCCTGACAAGTGTCGGTCTTCACACAGGAACCCAGGGGTAGGGGACCTCTAAGTATACCAAGTAAGCCTTGCCCCGGTCTGAGGCCTGTCCTTGTGCCTTTATTTGCCAGACAGATATGCATGCAGGGGGGCGGGGGGAGCGGGGTTCCAGACAAGTGCCCCGCCCAAAGAAAGTGGTACTCAGATGGTTGAGATGGAGAGAAGATGCTTTCTTGGTGCCCCAAGATCTCTACCTTGGGCGGATGTCCCTGGGCCACGTCTTTCCCTGCCCTTGAGCCCTGTGGACTGTATGCTATTATCATCTCATTTTCAGATAGGGAATTGGAAGCTCAGAGAGGTGATGCCACCTGTCCATGATGACCCACGGAGCTGGGCCTGCCAGCTGCCGTTTGCTGCAGGACCATGAGCCCCAGAGGAAGTGGTCCACAGAGCTTCCTGCATGAGGAAAGGTCACTGGGGAAACCTGCCTCTCCTCAGAGCTAAGAGCTCACCACCCTGGCCTCAGTGGCCTGAGGAGCTGTGCTGTGTGTGTCTGATGGACATCACAGACTGCAAGGTGCCACCTGTATCTAGGGACCAAAATGCTAGGGATGAGGGACAGGAATGGCCTATGTTCCTGGGCTGGATTGGACCTGGCACCAGGACTAGTGGGGACAGGGAACCTCTAGTGGGGGGCAACTGTGGCAATAGCAACTGTGCTAAGCCAGGGCTGGGTACCTCCCTGCATGTGCACCCCGGACCCTCGGCCCTGCTGCCCCACGGCTGCCCTGCATCTGAGCTGGAGCCCCGTGGCGGCAAATTTGAATCCTGTTCTGCCTTCTATGGGCTGGTGGGCTCCTGTGAAAGACTTTGTGTCCTGAGCCTGTTTCCTTGCTGCCTGTCCTAGACAACCCTTGCACCCTCTGGACAATGCCTATCCTTCAAGGCCGGGCCCAGATCACTGTGTCCCCAGGCAGAGCTGGCCTTTGGGGCACTTTGTGACCCGACCTGAACTTCCCAGCAGCAGTTCCAGGAGGAGGAGGGAAGGAGAGTGGGCACTGAGGAGGTTGGGAGAGGAAGACACCAGGAAGAGCCAGAAAGACAAGTACCAGGAGCAGGAGTGACACCATTATAGTCACTTCCTCTCTATCTGCTCCCAGGTTCTGTCAGATCCTTACAGCATCTACCTGTGTCCCATGCTTAGCCCCATTCTTCGGATGATGGAGCTGATGGCATATGTACATAGAGCCGGAACATGAGTTTGGGTGTGTGAAGCCAGACTCACAAAGGGCTGAGGATGTAGCTCAGAGTGCTTGCCTGGTGGGTGCAAGGCCCTGGATTCAATTTCTATTGGCATCTCAGGCCAAGGAAAGGTCTGCTGACTCTGGCCCCAGCCCCACAGAGCCCGACCACCCACAACCCTGTGACTTGGGTGCTGCATGCTTAGTCAGTGGCTAGCAGCTGCTTCTCTCTGGGCCCTGCAAGTGGCTCCCCACTGCAAGGAACCAAACCTCCAAGTGAGAGGGTTCCCCCATTACAGAGACTCTGCCAGGCTGGACCCCTTAGCAAGACACTGCCAGGGCTGGATCTGGGCTCTATCTCATGCCAGTTGTGTGAACCTGGGGCTAGTCACACAACCTCCCTGTGCCTCAGTTTCTTTAACTGCCAAACACCTGCCTTTAAGTATTATGGAACAGACAGTTTGGTGCTGGGAAAGCCCCTGGAAGAGTGCCCTGGCCAGAATAGGGCTGGGGTATGGTGGTCCTCTGCTCATATTTATTTTCCATGGCCAGCACAAGTCTTGTGTCACCATTGTTGATCAAACCCAGTTGTCCTGAACTCGAGGTCAGGGCCATATATGGCATGCAGAGCTAGGGCCCAGGAGGCAGGCTGAGTTCTATGGCCTTCCAGTTGTGTGTGGCCTTGGGCATAGCGCCTCTTCTCTGCAGCCTCAGTTTCCTTGTCTGTGAAGTGGACACACCATTCCTGTGTATCTACCTCTTAAGGATGCGAAGCTTAGGTGAGCTCTGGCATGCTGACTTCCTGACCTTTGGGCTTGGCTGACTTCTGGTCAGCAGGCTTGCTGGGTGAGCAGAAAGTGAGGGGCCAAGGGAGGGCCCTGGGCCTGGATCTGCCTCTTCAGCCCACCTATTCCAGCCTGCTGCTCCCAACACTCTGGGCTGGACGTCAGCAGAGGCCTCACCTCTCCCCACCATCTCAGGAGATAATAAAAGGCTGGTTCTTTTTTCCTGGTAAAATTTCAGCAGAAAGTGTACGCATCATTAAATATGGAAATCCAGAATTTTATTAGCAATCTGCTAGATCTGAACTGACGCCAATTAAACAAAAAAGATATCATTTATAAAAAGGCAGAGTTCAACTTGTATTAAATATGAAATGCAATTTTCTCCTGGTTTTGATTTATTACTGGTGGTCCATTGTTCAAAGAAGCATGTTATATTTCAATAGAGAAATATTGTTTATTCATTAATATTTTAAAACAGGCTTATTGCTGTGCATGGCTCTCACCGAATGAAACTTATGATTTAAAACATGAATTAATAAACACATTTTAAAGTGTTAGACGAGATCACAACCTCTCATTTTTCATTTTCTTGGGAGCATATTAAATTTTTATAATTCTGCATCTACAGTTTTTTTCTTTTAAATAAAGATGCAGATTCCGAATTACTCTGCTAATTTCAGGTAACCAGGAGTGAAAAGCAATATCGCGGGGACCCGTGTCAGAATTGCAGAATCCCCGAGAAGATGTTCAGGTTTATTTTTGTAATATTCATAAATCAAATAAATGAGCTTTGTGCAGGAGGCAGTGTTCCCACGCATGAGGACGCCAGCTGGAGCGGGCGCTCGCATCAGGGTTGTCTGGGTGTGCAGGTGGGTCCAGCGTGCTAGTGTCCACATGCTCATGTGTGTGCTCTCGGCAGCGTATCTGCAGAAGCGCACGCACATTGCACAAGCGTGTGCAATCTGAATGCATCTCAGTTGTTTGATTCAATGTCCAAGCAGGATTTATTGAGCACCTACTAAGTGCCAGGTGCTGCTTACTTTGGGTGAGCTAGTCACAAGGTGTTCTCTTTGTCCTTCTCCCACTCAGCTCCCGGAGCATTCTCTCCACAGCCCCGCCCCCAACATAAAAAACAATGTTTTCTGCGCAGTGAGCCCTTGAGCAATGTTTATGGGCTTGCTGATGGACTGGCAGATTAGGGAGCCAGAGGTAGGAAGGGCCTCCCAGGAGAAGGGTTGAATGAGGCCTGCACAGCCTGGGGTGGGAGGGCACCCAGGGGAGAAATGGAGGCCAGGTAGGGTAGGAGGTGCACCCTGAGACGGGGAGGAACTCGCCCCTTCCTGGCTCTACTAATCCCAGGTGTTGTTTGTGTCTAGATGTCTCCCAAAGCCTTATGGGTCATGTGGCTTTTTCAGAGGTGGCTGGATCTAGCACGTGTGGTGCTGGGATTAAGGATAGAGGATTAGTAAATCAGTCACTGATGGGCTTGGCACCGCCCTAAGCCTAGCAGTCTGGAAAAGATATGAGACAGAAAGATGCTGTTCCCCTATCTTGTTAAAAACAAACAAACAGACAAGCGATCTTGTTGCTTTTGCTATCTTCCACTGCTATAAAAGGTTGCCCGCTGCCACATGCCACCCTGCCTTGAAGCCAGCACTACAAACTGTGAGCTAAATAAACCTTTCCTCCTTTAACCATGGGTTTGGATATTTTATCTCAGCAATGAGAAAAGTAGCTGACACACCAGGTCACCGAAGCTTCCCAGATACCAGAAAGGCAGAGCTGAGCAGTGGCTGCCCCATTTGATGGAGGTGGTGACAGAGGCCTGAGGGAGAGAAGAGAAGTAACCCCAGGTGGCAGGCCCCGGAAGAAGCTTGCGTTTGGGTCTAGGTCTCACTCTCTCCAAAGAGGATCAAGAGAGGTGTACGGGTAGGGTGTTTGTTCCAAATTCATATTGAAATTTTTT
>NDGN011252734.1:15000-16437 GCA_002564285.1 Tympanoctomys barrerae | reverse complement strand
GCTTTATTCTACTGAGCCATCTCCCCATATAATTAATTCTAGTATCACTCATTTTTCTAAACCCATCAGAGAAGCTATCCAGGCATTAAGAATAACAGTGTCATCAAATGCAATTTAAAAATCTGACTATTGGTACCCCACTGTACCATGGTCATGGCCAGAAAGACCACGTAGTTATAGACCCCTTGAAGCCAGCCCTCAGAGAAGGGAAGGGAGGATTTTTCCTGAAGCAACCTACTCTTTAGCTTTCTTGCTATTTTCCTGCTTTCTCAAATTGTCCTTCCCCAGAATGCTGTCATGGAATCTCATCAACACAACCACCTCCTCTGGAGTGGCAGGGAGTGTATGTTTCCAGTGGTGCATGGAGGACGTATGCTCATAACACCCATTAGCATTAATGGGAGTTATCCACGTAAATCCCCTCGCATCGATTAGAGAATAGGCCCCTTTTGATTTTAGAAATTTTTCCTGTGAGGATTTCCCTCATGTCTAGTATGGGCATATAAATGGCCATTTTATTGTATTAAATATGTATCACATCCATCATTTTTAATGCTGTGCTGTGATGAAGACTTCTCAGTTCTGGGATCAGTTCGGAAAATATTTAAACTTGGCAAGCTAAACAAGCCTCAGATGAGAAAGCCTAAGGGCCCCATTCAGGGGAACATTATCTACCACTTATGCCTGATTTAAACACACACACACACACAACACACACACACAACTGAAATTACTCAGAAAAAAAAGTGTGGACAACATTGTTTTTGACTAAATTACAGGCTTTTACTATTCAGTAGGAATGACTTTTCCATTATTCAGCCCAGAAAATCTGTATACAAACCAAGAGAGAGGAAGATTTCCTTGGAAGAGTTTGCTAACAGCAGAATGAGAACAAATATAAAAGGTTCACTCAGTTCCTGCCCTGAGGCGGCCGTGTAGGATGCTCTTTGCAGATCGTCTCTCCCTGTCCACACTATTCACCTAGAAATGCCGGGTGAAACGTAGATGCAACCCGTATCACTCCTCCTTGCTGTGTTACGAGTTGTAACTCTGAAGGTGGAAAGTGGCTGTGTGCAAGATTCTGAAAGCAGAGACAAACCAGCGTCATCTGGGGCCACAGGCTGCAGGGGTGTTGAACTGTCAACCTACTTTATTTATTCTCTGGATGGTGACATTCTCTGTGCGGGGCCGCAGTCTCTCCTCACTCCTGGCTGTCTGTCTTTTTGCCCATTTCACTGCTCTCTAGAGAGTATCATTGGAGACTGACCATGAGGGTTTGTTCTCCCACTGGCCGTACTAAATGTCTGATCTTAGACATTATTTAGGCACTTTGATCCTCCATTTCCTCCTCCATAAAATGGGAAAATAATACGTTTACTTCCAGATTGTGTTCAGAATAAAGTGAGATAATATTCAATAAATCCTAGCTCAGACTCC
>NDGN011252734.1:0-10000 GCA_002564285.1 Tympanoctomys barrerae | reverse complement strand
CTCTAGAGGAAAAAATAGCAATTGTAAAATATCACCTTTATTAAGTCCCTAATAATCTCACATGTTCACAGAGTAGGTGAATGGGTTCTCTTTAGGTCTGCTTAGTGCTTTCCCAGATCGTGAAATATACCAAAGCATCCTGTGCATCCTGCTGCATTATGCCAGGATGAATATTACTCATTTGGATCAAAATTAAGAAAGACAGTTTGTACACTTAATTCTTTAATCTTTCACCTGAGCCTCTTAAGTGTTTCAGCGTTCTAGAAGCTGCCCGCGTCTCTAAGATGTAGTAAATATTCAATTATGTCCATTTTGTACTTGAGAAAATGAAAGCACTTAGAGACTACTGATCAGAATAATGTTTTCAAATGTGTTAATGCAACTAGGCAATCTTAAATCCTGGGCAGAGACCCACTGGGCACACTGCCTGACAAAGACCTCAGCAGTCAGAATCTGAGTCCCAGATGCCCACAGTGTGGGAATTTAGACAAGCTGCTGATGAATACTCTTCCTGCATTTCAATACATCTAAATTCAACATGCAAAGCTTTACATTTCAGGTGCACCTTCTTTGACAGAAGGGAATATTTAGAGAAATAGGATTGCCTTAATAATAATATTTAGTGTATTATGCCTTAATGTTATATCAAATTAAAATATTACAAAAAATAAGATAACAGATACAAATGCTGCTGTTCTTCACATGCTGAAAGATACAAGATACTAATAAATCTATATAGCCAATTTTTATATTTTGAGTTTTCCAAAGTAAAATTTTATTGAAAATCTATATGATTTATAAACCAAAATATTTTATGTAACTTGAAAATAATTCCAGGATTTTAATTTTTTATTTGTATTTTAAAAACTGAAGTTATTTAATTATTTTAGCTTTGGATTACAAGTTGCTACTACAATAAAAGAGAGGCTGTAGAGTGAAGGAGAGTACAGTTCTCTAATGAACCAAATCAGAAAAATGAGAGAGAGAAAGCCAGAGAGAAGAATTCTAGGTATGTGAAATTATCTGAGAAGCTTGTACATTTTGTTTATGAAAAATAAAATTTCGCAGAAACATTTTTATAGATATCTTTTTCCCAGTTTTAAAATACTTTTGATGGGTCAAGGTTTCTTATGAGGAATAAAATTAAATTTATGCAGCTGGTTACTAATGCACCTAACAGGTATAAGGGTCCCTAAGATTATTTTCTAGGGATCTGAGTCAGAAAAAACTTTAATAGCATGAGTTAAAAATCATTTACACATAGCAGTGCCTACCTCTTGGACACTAGTCTTCACTCTCCTTAAGAATTGAAGTGTTACTATCCCCATCCCTGGCAGGCTGCAAATGATGTGATAGGAAAATTCTCATTTTCCCAGAATCCTTCTGGTGCATTAGGAAAGGAGAACTGACACAGCAGAACGTGGACAACAGTCTACTTTTCCACAATGCCCAGAGAGGAAGATGTTACATTTATGGCCCCCTCTATATGCTTTTACAGATGTTGCTTCATTTGATCTGAATAAAAGAAGTAAATTATTCTTTAGCTTTAGATTATGAGAAAATAGTATGGAGGGTTCTCATATCCTAGGAACTCAGGTTCATCTATAATTAAAATCTTGCACTAATATGTTATATGTTATGACTTTTAAACTGATATTGGTATGCTGCTATGAGCTGAAGTTGCCACTCTATTCAGAACGTTAGCTTTAACTTAATGCCTGTTCCTAATGCTCTGGTCTAGGAGTACATTCAGGATGCTGCATACATTTAGTTGTCATTTTTTCTTAGAACCCTCTGGGCTGTGACAATTTTCCAGTCTTTTCTTATTGTTGATGACCTTGACAGTTTTCAGGAATATACTGGGCAAGTATTTTTTTAGAATGGTCCTTTGCTGGAATTTTACAGGTGTTTTTCTCATATTAGACTATGATGCCTCATTTGATTTTAATCATAATCCTATTGGATTGATATGCTGTAAATGAAGACACTGAAGTGGACAGGGTTGAAGTAAATTAGCTAAACTGCCCAGGTAGTAAGAGATCCTTGATGTCCACTCTTGTGTGATTCTGCACTGTACTGTTTTTCTAGCTGTTTAAAAGATGCTTTATGATTATTTCTAAGGGGCTTATTTTGTTTTCCCATGTGAAAAGGGTTTAATGGCCTGTTTTGCCAAAGGAAAACTGAAGAACAGATAAATACAATTGCATAGGAATATAAAATCAGTTTGTATGTTTAAATAAAGAAAAACATCTTTATAGTTCATTGATTATTAGAATAATTAATATCCTTCTACAGATTCCACTGGAGTGCTTCTTTCAGGGTCACCTGGTCACTTCTTCCTCTTCTGCATCCAAATCCAGGGTGGGGAAGACCCAGGGAGCCCTTTAGCCTCATGTGCATTTCAGAGCCCAGGCTACTACATGAAACATACTAATTCTTTAGATCCTTTAGGTGGACAAAAGTACAATTTCTGGGAGGCTGAAACAAGAGCCAGATGTCTGGTGGTGGGAAGCTTCACTTCTTTCTTGGTTCTATCTTTTCTTCTCTCTTTCCTTGTCTACAAACATCCAAGACTAGGATTATTGGCCAGATGATGAAGGATGAATGGAAATAAAAGGCAAAATTAATTTTCTAAGAAACCTCTTTTAGGTCACTGCTTTTGTGTGGACACAGGGTTGTGGAAAAACAGTGTACCTCCACTGAAAATAAAGCTGATTGAAAGCCTTTGCTTAGGAGTGTTTCTAGTTCCCCACGGTGTAGCTTCCACTCTAGGCCAGCCCAGCCTCCAGGAGTGTAGTCCTGACATCGATAGGTCTGCACTGAGACCCAGTCACCTAGGTCTCGTGGCACAAACACAAATAATAAGCTTTGCAAAATAAATGTTTATCAAAGGACATTTGGCTAATAGAGGACATGCCAATTTCTATGAATCCAGAAATAAACCACACAAAAGTCCCTGTTGTCAAGAGAAAGAACTGTCTGTAGAGGGTGGAGCAGTCATCCAACTACAGTGTTATAGAGGCAACAATCAGGGCAGCCACAAGATGCAAAAGCAAGTGCTCTTTGGGGATTATTCAACCAAACATCAGGGAAGCAGACTCGGAGCTGTGCTGGTGGTGCCATCTTGTTGTAAAACATAGGGGAAATCACATGATTTGGTCTGTATTTGGTTTTCATTGTTTAAAATAACCTACAAACACCCCAAACTAACAAACTTCACTAGGCACCTATTTGTTGGAAAATGCTACTGGGTACTAATCATTTCAGAACGGTTTCTGGCATATTGTCAGACACATGCTGAAGTTTTCAATTTGGGCAAAGTTTTATACCCATGTAATGAGCCATCTTTACTGATAAATGTATTGTACACAAAGACATACATATTGTCTAGTAACTATAGTAGTACAACAAAGCAACATAAAACTTTGTGATCAAAGCAGCATTTACTATGACCAGAGGTCTGGAATTTTTTTGGCTGGGAATGGTGACAATGGCTCATCTCTGCTCCGCTTTCTATCATTTGAGGGTTGGGATCATTTAAAACCCTACCTGGAAACGTTTCTGCAGGGCCTCAAAATCCCAGTGCTCCTGAGGTATCTATTTTTACCTCTATACAGCCTCTACACATGGTGTGGAGATGCAGAGTTCAAGGATGTTAATGCCCCGAGGGGTAGCTACGTCATCCTTTTTCACTTGTACATGGTAGTCATGCAGTTTCATTTCCACTGCATGCCATTGTTAGAAGAGAAGATCCCACACAGGAGAAGAGCTAGCATCTACTTTTATATGGAAGGAATCAAAATATTTTTGAAATACAGTGGAAATACAGCATATAGCAGTACTATCTACACAGTAACATTTATTTTGAACTTAGAGTTTCTTTTGACCCTTTTGTTCTGTATAATCAACATTTTCTGGTAGTTGAATATGTCAGCTAATGCATAATTAATACTAAGGCCTATGTGAAAGAATAATGGTTGCCTCCTTCTGATGGAAGTTTCTGGAAAAGTTAAAAGCCTGTTAACTATCACTACTAACAGTATTTAAACAATAGCTATATGATTACCTATACTACACAAATACTAATATAGTACATATATTTTTTTCTTACTGTATTCTTCTAGAAAGTCTATAAGGTAGGTTCTTGTAGTATCATTCCTGTATTGTGAAGGAATTTTTTCCAAGCTTGTGAAGCAATTTTCACTAGTGGTTTTCACTCCAGAAACCTAGGACTTGATAGGCATACTAATGCCTGAAGATCACAGTTGGGGGCATTTTGAGTGACAAACTTCCTCCACTTTATTAATAAGAGCCACCTGTCCAGAGGGCATACAACTTGATGACTTATGCTAGTATTTGTTTTGCCTTTTCAATTTTCATTCATATTTTTCTTTTTTAATTGAGCAGTGCTACAAATCAAGCTTATGGCATTATACACACTAGGTGAGTGCTCTAACATTGAGCTATGTAACTAATTCTCATATTTTATTTTTATTGTGACCTAACACTGTTAATTTGCAAATTTAGGACATCTGCACGAACTGGATGAAGTAAAATACATGCTCAACTTTGGTATCACAGCTGAAAAATTGCTAAAATATTACTAGAGATTTTTGAGGCCCAACAAAACTCGGAAGTCACTGATTCCTGATTCTTTTGTCTGGGAGAAATCCAAGCATCTTGTTGTCCACTGTGATTTGATTGATACTTGCATTCTAAAGGGACACTGGGAAATCATTAAAGAACATAGAGAACTTGGTTTGAAATATGTGCATTCTCCTGTAAGCATATTCTTTTTTTTTTCTTTAGCTCATGGTGCTTTTTCAAAAAGGTCTGAATCATTTTGCATCTCATTTTTGCATATCTCTATTTTGTCTGATGAAAGTCAATGTGATGCAAGCAATGAAGAGGGAAAAAATTTCTGGGAAGTACACTGGCCTACTCTTCTTCCTGCTCAATCTGTGACTAATTGTGTTAGCAATAGAGTGGCTCTTCCTTCAAGGCCCAGCAGGGTGGTCTTCCTGGGAAGGGACTGGGTGTTTCCAGAGACTCCCATTGCCAGGCAGAAGCAGCCGCTGTGTGCTTAGATGCCCAATTAGTTCATCGGAGAGCCTGGGGAATGAAGAAATAAGGGTGTCAGGTGACCTGGTGATCAGGTGATCAGTGTGGAGCTACAGGTATGATAAAAAAGGGGAGACCAGAATATTGGGTTGGGTTATAGCTTTACAAATGAAAATTATTTGAATAATCTCAAATAATTTGAATAACTATTTGAATAATCTCTTGATTATTTGAATAATCTCCCAGGTTTTTCTTCTATCCTCATTCACAGAGACAGATGTCTTTGTAGGTGCAAAATTTTGTTTAGAAACTCATTTGACCCAAAGAATACTCTTGCTATGCTACTTGGTTACTAGAAACCTATGAGTTTGATATCCTCTTTACTCACTATGCCCTTGCTGTATCCTGGAATCAAATAATTTACAATTATCAATGATGATGGTGCTCCATATATTCATTCAGTGAACTAGATGGCATTCTTAGAAAATGTAAGGTGCTGGGATATTGGAGATTATGAGAACTTGATTACAGTTTTCTGGGCAAAATGGACCAATTCCTGAGAGTTAGTCTAATCTGATCAATGCTGCCAGCTGATGCGCATGCTAATTAGGGGATACAGGTGCAGCCTGGAACTGATGCAGAAGGTTCTTCCTAGAAGCTCATTGGACTGTAGATGACAGAGTGGGTGCTGCCTGGGGGAAAGATTACAGGATGGAGGATCATGGCACGGAACAGGTCAGAGGACAGAGAACCTTGGAATGTGGTGAATAGTCTGTGGTGTCTGGATTTGAAGGTGTGTGGCATGGCAGGAAAGGCTGGCAGGAATGCCAAGATGAGACATTGTGCCACATGTTTAGGAGGGGCCTCCACCGTGTGCACAAGCTCTCATTTTTTATAATAATCCACTGAAATCATAGAGGAAGTAACAAGTGCATATTTTCTTCAATCTTCTCATGTGCTAAACGGTTTTATTCTCATTGTCAATACTGTATTCACGTTTTCATCATAACTTCCTATACTAATGCTCTGGGACTATGTCCCCTCACTTCTATCTTTCTTCTCTATGACAGTAAGAGCAAAAACAGATATTGTAGAAATTAATATTAAAGTAAAAAAAGATGTACAAAGATATCATCATCTATCTTCTGCAGTTCTTTAATTCCTCAATAATGAATTCTAAATTTCCTTAAAAGGCAATTAATACTTTTCATTACTGATCCTGATTTTTATATATCAATATAATCTCACTCTCCTGTCTTTGAAGCTGTCTGACCTACAATATTCTGGAGTTGATATAATCCTTGCATCTGGTTGATATAATCTCTTTCTGCTAATGTCTCCTTATCTAGTTTGTAAGATCCAGGCCAATGATACTTTTTTAGAATAAGAAACAATATCTTTAGCTTCTGAATTTTTAAGTGACCAGCATAAAAATTATTACCTAGCACCCTTATTTCACTATTCCAGTTGTGAGATTTTGACAAAACACAAACCTCTCTAAATCAGTTTTCTCATCCATAAGACAGGTAAAACAAATGTAATAATACCTACTCCACAGGATGATTGAATATTTTAAGTGAGAGAAAAAAGAAAAATAGTTTTTACAAAATGTGCAAGTAGACATTAATGTCAATGATGGGAAAAATAGAATGAAGAATAAAAACAATTATGAGCAGAAACAAAGTCCTTGGACAAGGCCATTGGATGATTATGCAAAGGTTCCCAAATCCAACTCTGAATATACTATTGATTTGGGGATTTCATTAATACACTACGCAAGATGGCATTGCGAAGTAGTTCAGTGAGATGATACATGTGTAACCAATTTGAAAAGCATAATATTCACTAGGTGTGCAAATATTAATTATTGCTACTTGCTTCTTCAATCACCATGACCATTCTCTTCTCCACTGGATTAATGTGGATGTCCTACCATATGTACGGAATTGTAAGAAACTTGATGAGGCATAAGATGAGGCTTTAGTTATGTTTATGCCCCCACAGAATTAAGCAGCGTAGCTCAGAAAGTCAGTGTCCTTACCAAAGCTGCACAGTGCCTGTTCTGCAGAGAACAAGCTGAACAGAGGCAGGGCTGTGTTCGCAAGTCACGGTGCATTTTCTCTGCCTGCATATTGTAACCGATATGGCATTGCAGTGATAGCCCAGCTTATCTCTTTTCTATACTTTATTCTCAAACATCTGAGTCATTAGGGGAAAATTCCTTTGCCCTTGCTCATCCTTATCAGTAGAATTTGTCCTCAGAGTCTTATAATCACAATTTCCCACATTGCTATAGTTGCAGCCATCATTTTCATGTGATGCTCCCCCTCTGGTGTCTAACCCTGCAATGGACCAGTATTTTCTTTTACATTATGACTTGCTGGAAAAATTCAATTTTCACATCTGTCTGGTGGATTTTGAGTGATACTTTGCTCTCTCTATGTTGATATTACTAAGAATTCCATGCATGTAAAACTGAATAGCACAGAATGAAAACCAAATGTTAAACTTTAGCTGTAACACACAGTGCTTCTATGCCTTTTACATGATTATTTTTAGAAGCTATTCTTTTTTTTTTTTTTGGTATTGGGGATTGAACTCAGGACCTTGCACTTGCCTGGCAGGCAGTTATACTGCTGAGCTATATCCCTGGCCTTAGAAGAAGTTATTCTTATAACTTAACACATTTTACAACTTTTTTGTTTAGCGGTGGCCTTGATTAAGTCACATTGATCCCAGTGGAGAGGCAGAGTCTGCACAATACCCCATATCCCTCCCTGCTAATGCTCCCCTCTATTTCTTATGGTTCGTGTGTAGTTTTTTGGAATTTAAAGTCTCTCCTTTTCCATTTGGTCATCATAATAATCCGATGTAATGCAAGAGCATAGTCATGAAATAATGTTTTAGTGTTATTAAAATTTCAAGTTGAGATTGTTGCACCTCGATTTTCAATATCTTTCCCACCACTTGAAAATTAAGTCACAGGTGTCTTAGCTATAGAATAAAGATGATTGTATCTTCCTTGTCTGCCTTCAGACCCATTAAAGAAATTGAATGAAACAGTACCGAGAAAATGCTTGGAAAGCTGCAAACCTTTATTTATTTACTATTATTGGGGTGCACTTATTTCAGGAAAGCTCACTGGAGGAGGACACTGTATATGTCTCATCTGTCCTGAGAGGAAGTCTAATATAGTGTGCAATTAAAATGAAGCTACACAGTTAGAATATGTCAGTTCCCTCTCTAGCTCTGCCTACTATAAGCATTGGCCAAGTTATTTAGCTTCTCTGTATTTTAGTTTCCTTGTCTGCAGCTTAGAGGCCATAGAATCAATGTGCAGATTAAATGTGTTACATACATAAAGTACTTTAGTGTCAAAGACATAGGGCATGCTGTTTACTCTCTGGGTGTCCTATCAGCTGTTGTTATGACCACCATGTTCTATGTTGCAGAGGATAAATGCATATTGTCAAAGGCATTTTGAAATGACCAACCTAAAGAAGGCGTGATTAGGGACAAGAGAAATCAGTAAAACAAATTTCCTTACCATCCAGTAAGATAATTGATGCTGAATGAGTCATCCATAAAAGTTAAAAATTAGTTCAGAAACTGTAAGCCAGATAGATAACAGTAAGAATTTCCTCTGTGACGCGAGTATCAGAGTGAGCGTTACAGGGTACTTCTGTGTGTGCCTTTTCATGGAGTTACCATGATCACACAGAGCTGCACATCACACATGACTCCCATGTGCAGAAAAGGAAACCTGGTCCCAAGAGATGCTCACTAGAGGAGTACACCATGCAGTGTGTGCAGGGGGAAATCCAGGCTTTTAGGGGTGAGTGCATTTTACACCTCCCTTGATTTTCTCAGCAGTCTATCTAATGCATCCACATGATAATACTTCCATGGAATTACTCCTGTTTTTCTGTTTCTTTATCTTCTTGACCAAGAAGAGTAGCACTGAGAAGTGGAAGTTAGAAGGAGAAGAGCATTCTTTGGGCACACAGTGAGGCACCTTATGTGGGGCTCCATCACTTCTTCCTGGAGTTCCTCTGTGTGGGCACATCAGCTCAGGCTGAGTGAGCCACAACTGTGCAGACAGAGGGTAGCCTCAAGGCTGTAGCACAGTGCCTCTTGCAAGCCAGGCCATGGCTAGGGCAATTGCTTCATGCATGGAACAGCCTGCACGAAGCAGGCTTCACTCTCTGAGAGCCACGTGGGAGAAAGTGCCTGATCACTTGGCAGCAATGGTCTTTCTGTGCAGTGAGAAGTCTTTGTCAGGTAGTTGGGTTTCTCAAAATGTAAAACATGTACTATAGATTATTAAAACTGCAATAGCTGCATGTTTATTTTAATGTTTCCAAGTAGTTATAACAAGAGAAGGTAAATATTCCCCAGGAAAATTATGTTGAATGAAGCATAGATTCGTTATTTAAAAGGTATTATGTAAATAAAATACAAAGTGGTAAGTGGACATGGCAAAATCATGGAAGAAATTAGAGGAAGAAACCAATCACACTGAACTATAGTTACAGGAATTAAAATATTAAAGAACTAAATTCTGATAAAATAACATATGTACTCTTTAAGACATTAAAATACCCTGTTCTAGGTAACAATAAATATAATATTGAAATAACACAAAGCATAAATATTATTTTGAAATATCTGCATGAACTGTCAAGTGACATAAAAATATATGAGATTTCTCTTGGCTTGAAAGTCTTTGGAACTGCTAACACCAGTATTCTACATTTTCTGCGTTCATAATTAAAGGAAAAATACATCTCAAAAGTTATTTATTTATTTATTTTTTTGCCTTTATGTAATCATAAATTTTATTTCCACTCTCTTGCTTCTTCTAACTTCTCTATTTTCTTTCTTTCTTTTTTTTCTTTTTTCTTTTTCTCTTTCTTTTTTTTTTTTTTTTTTTTTTTTT
>NDGN011252719.1:0-14706 GCA_002564285.1 Tympanoctomys barrerae | reverse complement strand
AAAAGAAAAGAAAATAAATTTAAATTTCTAAGTAGGGGTGGAGTGTGCTCCTGTCCTCAAATATATGATGATGCAGTCAGGAAATGGGACAGTACAGATCCCCTGGGAAACAGTCCAAAGCACAAAACAGGCATCCACAGCTGGACTAGGGGACAGAGTTGGCGCAGAAACCCTTCACAGGAAATGAGGCCCCATGAAAAGGGCCCATGCACCTCCATGTCACAGGAAGGACTCAGTCATGCTCCAGCTCTCAAGACCTGGGCCACTGTGTCACCCACCTGGTGACAAGGTGGAGAGCCAGGGCCTTTGGGAAGAGGATGGGGAGACCCTGTGCCTCTTTTGATGAAGACTGGGCCAGGGACAGCTTGTTGGGGGTGTTTCTAGGCTCCCCATGAGTCTGATGAGCTTCCAGGGCTGGAGACAGAGAGAGAAGGGGCAGAGGGACACCAGTGTGGGGTGCAGCCAGTTGCTCAGGGACAGAGATGGGTGCTGCTCTGGGGCGAGCCCTCCCCACCTGCTTTATTCCCAGCCTGAGCCACTGCCCCTCCCCACCCCCCAGGGCCAGGCCTGTGGTTCAGATCAATGCCAGCCTCCACTTTGAGCCACCCAGGATCAACATCTTCCACAAGGACTGCAAGCGCAGTGGCCGGGACGCCACCTGCCTGGCGGCCTTCCTCTGCTTCATACCTGTCTTCCTGGCTCCCCATTTCCAGGCAGAGACTGTTGGTAAGCCAGGACCCCAGTCCCGCTCCAACCTCCCTTTTCCACATTGTGCTGTTCTGCACTAGGATCTCCTCGGCATGGGTTCCAAGCCCAGCAGTCACTCGAGCCGCTCTGCCATATACTAGAAGCACCCTGTGGAGCCCTCACACCAGAGGACCAAAGGGATTTGTGACAGGATGAGGGTGGCAGTGAGCAGAGAGGTCAGAGGAGGAGGAAGTAGTCTGGGTACAGGTGGAACACAGGGCTCAAGGCAAGGAGCAGACGGGTGCAGAAGGGAGGAGTGGGAGGCAGGCCTGGCGGGCAGCTTCACAAAAGGCAATGCCCCCTGTGCCCATCCTACCTGAAAGCCAGGGTTTGCACCAGCTTGGCAGACCATCCTGGAAGTGGCAGCTGCAGGCCCAGACCCAGCTGCCCTGCAGAAGACGCAGGCTCACAGGTGGCGTCTCCCGCAAGGAGCAGGCACAGACGTGGAAGAAAGGGGTTGGGACAAGGAGTAAAGGTGTCCCTGTAGGCCTGCCCTGCTCTCCCAAGTTCCACCTGTGAAAGGAGAAAGAGACAGAGCTGGGGCACCCTGAGCACTGGCAGGAGACAGGAAGAGGGACCAGCAAGAGATTTTCCCAGAAGGGGAGGAGACTCCAGCCTGAACCCCTATAACCAAGCCACTGTACGCATCCCCAGAACTTTCCCCATCAGTGCCTGGCTTCCTGGACCTCCCTAGTGAAGGGACACAGCTGTTCCCCACCCTCCCCAGGCACTTCCTAGAGGAGGTGGACCTCCAGAGGCTGCCATTGAAGAGCAGCAGGTCCTGGAGGGACACAGGGAAGGCTGGCAGCCTTGACCCTCCCTTTCTTCCTCCCCTTCTACAGGCATCAGGTACAATGCCACCATGGACGAGAGGCGCTATATGCCACGGGCACACCTGGATGAAGGAAGTGATGCCTTTACCAACAGGGCCGCACTGCTCTCCACGGACCAGGAGCACTGCCAGCGGATCAGCTTCCATGTCCTGGTGAGCCAGCTGTCCCCAGTGGGTGCAGCCCTGCACCTGCTGTGGAAGGGAGCCCCGTGGGTGCAGCTCCATCCAGCCTACAGGGAGCCTGGGACAGCCAGAGGGCAGCACTTCCAGCCTCGTGTCCACCCTACCCGCTCCTCACAGACACCTATGGGATCCCTAGCGGGGGCTGAGCCCCAGCCAGCAGGGAGATGGGCTGGGCCTCTAGCTGGCCATGGCTCAGAAGAGAGGGCTGCAGGCCCCAGCTGAACATGGGGACCAGCTAAGGGGCACCAGGGCATGGACGAGCTGGGAGGAGGTATAGAGCAGCCAGCCTGGCAGAGAGAGATCCCTCAAATCAGGAGCAGGGTGATGGCCTGGTGCCCGTTTTATGTTTGTGGCAGAGGATGAGAAGTTTGCATCCTCTGAGCATGGTGCCACATGCCTGTAATCCCAGCCTTATGGGAGGCTGAGACAGGATTGGAACCTCATGCCCAGCCTGGGCAATTTAGCCATTTAGTGAGACCCCACCCACCCCCTAAAAAAATCTTTGTCCCAAAAGAAAAAAGACATTGAAGGGGCTGGGTGTATAGTTTATTGCAAAGGCAATAGGTCCAACCCCCAGTACTAGAGAAGGGGAAGAGGGTCACCAGGTTCTCAGAGCACAGCTCCAGCAACAGAGACCAAAGCAGGGAGCAGTCAAGGGTCCCCCCTGGCCCAGGTCAATCATCATAGGTCAGAAGAGTGGGGTGGCCAGAGACATCTGCTCACCCGTTAGTGTCAGCCTGGGGCGTGTGTCACAGTCCTCCCATGTGGCTGGCACCTCGGCTCCCTACCAGGTAGAAGCCAGAGGCTTGCACATGCGTGCTTCATCACCTGCAGGGCTGGGGACCACTGTCTCCTAGGCACTGTCCCCCCCTCCCCATGTAGGATGCTCAAGTTCTGCTGTGGTGGCCCTGACACTGACAGTGAGGCCCTCTCTCCTGCCCCACTGCCTCGTCCCAGGACACTGCTGACTACGTGAAGCCGATAGCCTTCTCAGTCGAGTATTCCCTGGAGGATCCTGAGTACGGTCCCGTGCTCGACGAGGGCTGGCCCACCACTCTCAGAGTCTCGGTATGGCCTGGCTGGCGGAGCCCGCAGCCCTGGCGCACACCCCCACCCCACCCAGCCTCCTCTCCAAGACCCAGCCCCAGAGTGCCAACAGCCTTTCCACCTCCTATCCCAAGGTCCTAAGCTACTTTCCTAACACCCAATTTAGAGGAAGGGAGGTTTATTGGGCTTATAGTTCCTATGGGTTCAGTCCATGGTTGGACAGCTCCAGCATGGAACAGCAGGCGGGAAGGGCCTGGGGGAGGACAGCTGCTCACTGCGTGGCAGCCACGATGCAGAGAGAAGGGAGATGTGGGGACAAGAGTTCTCCCTTCTAGACCATCCCCAAAGGCTACCTCCAGCACATCCAGCTGAGAATTTAGATTAACCCACCGATGTGGGCGGAGCGCCCCTGATGGCATCACCCTCCAGAAGCCCGCCGCTGAACACTTGAGATTGGGGCCTGTCCTTCCTCCTGGAGCACCCACTCCTGACCCCCTGGCTTTCCCTTCAGAACCTGGCCCATGTCACCTCCTCAGAGCTTCTCTGGCCCCTGCAGGCCCACAGGTCTCCCTCCTCTCCGCTTCTTCCACTCCTCCTACTTCAACAGCTTTTGGTTCTCTGTGCATCTCACAACACGTCTGTTTGCACGGCAGCCTCGCCCATGCACGCAGGGCAGCGGCAGTGTCTTCCTCACACTCTGTCCCTCTCCCAGACACCTCGCCCCCGTGCAGCAGGTGGTCAGGACAGAACTGCGCTGTGGACAGAGCAGGGATCTGTGCTCCCAGGAGGGCAGGGAGAAGCCGAGTTTCAAGAAGCACACATAGGAGAGATGGCAGCGTGGTCTTTGGGGGCAGCAGGATGGTCAGCGTGGGCAGGGGCAGGGGCTGGTGGCTGTAGGTCCCCTCCCGCCAGCCTCACTGGCTGTCCCTGACCCAGGTGCCCTTCTGGAATGGCTGTAATGAGGACGAGCACTGCATCCCTGACCTGGTGCTGGATGCCCGGGGTGACCTACCCACCGCCATGTGAGTGTCCCCTTCCCTGCTGGCGACTCAGGGCTCTTGGGGCCTGGGTGGTTCCCACACATCTTAGAAGCAAGCAGTATGGATCAGACCTTAAAAGGGAGCTAGACTCTGGCCTGGCCCAGCCCGCAGCTCCTGCGTGGCCCTGGCTCCCTGGTATGTTAAAATGAGCTTGATTCTGCCCCCAGCTCTTGCATCTATGTTCCTAAAAGGAATCCGAGCCCCAGAACAGGTGGGGTGGGCCAACACTCACCCTCCAGCCCCCATGAGGCAGCTCCCAGGGCCCAGCTGGACATCTGAACCTGCCAATCCCGATAGAGACTGAGGAGCCAGGTGTGGTAGCACATGCCTGTAACCCCAGCTCCTGGGAGGCTGGTACAGGACTGTTTCAAGTTTGAGGCCAGCCTGAACCACATAACAAGACCCTGTGTCAAAAAAAAAAAAAAAAAAACAGCACATCCAAACCTTATGGAGAAACAAACAAACAAAAAAATGATAGTCCATACCTGCAGTTCTGAGCTTCCAGCAGCCATGGACAAAGGGAGACATGGTTAGTGGAGCACTGGAGTGACTCAGAGCTCTGTGACGGGGAGCCCAGGGCCTTCAGGGCGCATGGCCTGGCATCCGGAGCGCCTGGCACCCACTCCCTTCTCCTGAGGCAGTGCCCATGGCAGAGCCAGCCAGGCACCCGCCCCAAGGCTCAGCTCCCTCCTGTCCACCACCTGAAGGCTCCTGGTCTCGCCCACAGGGAGTACTGCCAGAGAGCGCTGAGGAAGCCCGCACAGGACTGCTCGGCCTACACGCTGTCCTTTGACACCACGGTTTTCATCGTAGAGAGCACGCGGCGGCGGGTGGCAGTGGAGGTGGTGCTGGAGAACAGGGGTGAGAACGCATACAGCGCCGTGCTCAACATCTCTCAGTCCCCCAACCTGCAGTTCGCCAGCCTGGTCCAGAAGGTGAGGCCCCTGCCATCTGCCCTCCCCTCCCGCCAGTCCCAGCATTGATCTGCACACCCCCGCAGCTCCTGCTCCAAGGCCGGTGCCTGCCATCCCAGCAGCGTGGCCTGCTGGTCACCCCAGGCCTCCGCTCCGGCAGGTCGGCTCCTGCTGCATGTACTGGATCCCTGAAATGAACAGGCCCTGTGCTAATGGTGCAGGAGGTACTTGGTGTGGGGGCCTCCATTGTAAGAGTGGGGAGCTGAGGCCTGGCAATAGCTCTGTGACTGACACAGGAAAACACATCTAGAAAGTAGTTCCTGCCCCACAGCTGACCCCAGAGCTGCATTTGGTGACAGTACTGTCCCACATCACCTCTCGTCTTTCCCAAAGCCCAAAGGGCCAATGGTCCCCTCTGTCATGGCCTCATACGCTGTGCAGTGAATGTGGCCCTGCTGGAACCCCAAGTCACCCCCGAGGGCACACAGTCTCTGTGCCCTCAGACCTATTTGCTCAGTGGACCCGGTCCCGGGCCCTCAGGCAGTCTCTGTCCCTGTCTCCGTGGCAAGCAGAGCAGAGTGTAAGAAGTGAAGGGCATCAGGTCCACTGTCCCCACCATTGCCAGTACCACTGCCCCAAGTCATCCTCCCCAAGTCCCCATGCTGGCTGGAGAAGCCGAGAGGGGAGGCTGAGCGAGGGTGGGCCACCCACCTGAGACCACACCCTTGGCCCCCAAGTTTCACCTGGGCTCTCAGCGTCCCCAGTAAGAGCCTGGCTAGAGCTGTGGCCAACAGCACGCTCCTATCCCCCACCCCACCCCAGCCAGGGTGACAGTGGCTGCCGCCGGGTCCCACAGCTACTCCTGCCCAGGGGCCACAGGATCTGGGGCACACAGGGGTCAGCAAGTCCCTGGCCCAGCCTGATTGTCACCTGGGGAGGGGATGATGGAGCCCTCAGCCACTTGTTCTGAGGTACAAAGTCACTCCAGGCCACAACCTGAGAGTCACGGTGCCAGGAGACCCCTCCTGAGCCCGACTAGAAGCTGCATGGAGCCAGGGCAGGCAGGAGACCAGGCCAGGCAGTGGCCTCCACACCCAGGGTCCAGACATGGCCAACTCCCCACCCATGCTGCCATCCCACAGCCAGAGAGAAGGCTGTCCCTCGGCTGTGGTAGCTCACCCATAAGGGGGGATAGGAATGGGAGAGCTGGCACCAGGCACCTGCTTCTCCTTGCCCTCACTGTCCAGGGTGACCCACCCTGGCATCAGCTCAGAGGCCTCTGTGGCCTCAGAAGGGTATGCGCCAGGCTTGTGGACAGCAGCAGCCTCGGGGTTGGGGTCGGCGGGCCTGAGGTGGCACTGAGGGTGTCCTCACCCGCCCCCCCAGGACGACTCAGACAGCAGCATCGAGTGTGTGAATGAGGAGCGGAGGCTGAACAAGAAAGTCTGCAACGTCAGCTACCCCTTCTTCAGGGCCAAGGCCAAGGTTCGATGGGGACTGGGGGGTGGGCACAGGGGGACAGGGAGAGGGAAGGGGAAGACGAGGTGGGGAGAACTCAGCCGGGCATCTGCACCTATGCTGACTTTACGCCCAGGGAATGACACTGAAATGAGCCCCCTTTGCTGGCCCCACCGTGCCCCCGCCCTTTATCAGCCAAGTCTCTGGATAGGAGGGTATTGGTCACCAGCCCTGCACAGCCACAGAAGGGCTGAGGCTGAGCTGCTCCCAGACAGGAATCTGAGGGGAGCTTGGTGCAGGGCTGCAGGGCTGGGGGAGGGGAGATGTGTGCAGCCTCAGGGCTCCTCCGGGGGACCTAAGTCCAACAAGATGTCCTCAGCACCCCCATGCCCCAGACACCCCAGGAGATGAGTTCTGGACTCCAGGGGAAGCAGAAGGGCTGGCAAAGATCCCCTGTGATGCCCAAGGAGGAGGCCAGAGCCAGGCCAGCATGTGGCCTTGGGCTGCGGGATGAGGCCCAGAGCCCTGTCTGCAGCTCTACACCTCCCCCAGCCCCTCCCTCCATCCATCCCCCATCCTGTGGTGGGCAGTAATGGACCCCTCCCCTTGCACTATTTGTGCCCCCTACTCATTGGAAGTGCTGGCTGCCTTCTAGCAGAGCTGGCCATGGTACATGCCCGTAATTCCAGCTCTCAGGAGGCTGAGGCAGAATTGCTGTGAGGGCAGGACCAACCTGAAGACCTGTTCTCAGAAACCAAACCAAACATATATATGGAGGGACCCCTGTGGCAACAGGTGAGGGTGATAGAAGGCTGGCTACATAGTGGGCCCTCCGGCCGCCCTCTGCCCTTCCTGCAGGTGGCTTTCCGGCTGGACTTCGAGTTCAGCAAGTCCGTCTTCCTGCACCACCTGGAGATCCAGCTCAGCTCCGGCAGGTAGGCTCACCCCAGCTCCCTGCCTCTGCCACCTGCCACCAAGCTCTGTCCCTGCCCCAGCCTGGGGACCCAGGTCGGCACGAGTGGGCTGTCAGCAATGGTGCACCTGCCTCACCTATCAGAGCAGGTCAGGGAGCAGTCAGAGCCCCACAGCCTGGGGCCCTGTGTGTGTCCAGCCGTCCTCCCAGCAGGCTCTAAAGAGCAGCAGAGCTGGGCTTGGTGGTGCACACCTACAATCTTAGCCTTGGCAGGCGGAGGCAGGAGGACTGCCAGGAGTTTGAGGCTGGCCTGGGCTAGAATCAGTTTAAAGCCACCCTGGACTGCATAATAAGACCCTGTTGCAAAAAGGAAAAAGAAAACCAAAATCATCAGAGCAAGAACTGTTCCCTTACCGCCCTCCCAGGGGCAGGTAAGAAAAGGAGGGCTCAGAGAGGGTGAGCGGGTTCCCCAAGGACTCAGCATGTAAACGGTGCGTGAGCTGAGCACCACTTATCCTCCTCACCACTCCCTACCTTGACTGGAAACTTCCATTCTTAAGAGTCGGCCTCCCACTCCCCAGGGGTTTGACTGGTGCCGGACACCCTGGAGGTGGCTGCTGTACGTCCACACCACGCCTCTGCCCATGTGGCAGCAAACAGGATTCCTTCTACACAATCCCCGCTGTGGGGCGCAGGGTCCTATCTACTCTGCAGCCTCAAAAATGACCAAAATCCTTGGCTGAGATAGACATACTGCAGGCAAACCAAGTGCACACTCCCCCCACACACAGCCAGGTGACGGGGCGGGGACCCCAAATTTCAGTGTGGCAGGTGCACACCCGCTCACCTGCATAGTCAAAGTTGGAGTGTCTGTGAGGTCAGGTGGGCCAGAGCAGTCACACAGGTGTGCGTGTCTCGGGACCCCCTTTCTCACCAGACACCTCTCAGGGGTTACCACATCAAAGCCCAGAGACCTGGCGGCGTCCAGGAGAAACAGGCCATGTGTTTTTGTATCTGGAAGCTCCTGCCCTGGGCAGGCCTGGTGACTAGGACCACATGCCTACAGGCATCTCTGAGGTCCCCTCACCACCCTCTGTCACCTCCACCTCTCCAGGTGCCCTGAGTAGGGCAGCAGGAGTCACACTGGCCAGTCAGAGACAGACTGTGTGCCCTGCTGTCCCTCCCCAGGACAGGGTGGCAATGAGGATGTCCTCCATCCTGTGACACAGCAGGGGGCCGGGGGCCCTGCCTGCTCAGGTAGCTGTCACCAGCCCTTGTCCTCCTGGTAGACCCTTGGCATCCTCGATGTCCTAGAACAGCCAGCCTGTCCCCACCCCCAGCTGCCTCAGGTCCCTCCTGTGCTTGGGGGTCGGGGGCAGCTCCTTCCTGACCCGACTGTCCCCGCAGTGACAGTGACGAGCAGGACAGCACCAAGGAGGACAACACGGCCCTCCTTCGCTTCCACCTCAAGTACGAGGCAGACGTTCTCTTCACCAGGTCAGCACCAGGGAGGGAGGGAGGAGGGAGGAGAGTCTGGCGGGTCCCTCGCTGGGTCCCCACGTGGTGCATCCCTGATGGGTCAGAGTCCAGCCCCTAGCCATGGGGTGAGTGCCAGGCCCAAGCTCCCGGCATGGGCAGCGGAGGTGTCCCACCCCGGCATGGGCAGTGAGAGGGTGCATTGTGAAGAATCTTAAAATAAAATTTAAAAGAACTACAAACTAGGGGCCAGGGAGATAGCTTGCCTGGCAAGTGTAAGATCCTGAGTTCAATCCCTGGTACTGCAAAAAAAAAAAAAAAACTGGGAGTGGTGGAGCATACCTGTAACCCCAGCACTCAGGAGCTGAGGCAGGAGGATCACTGCAAATTCAAGGCCTGCTTGGCGGTCTGGGGGAGGGAGGGCTTCAAATGTCTGTGTGCCGTGTCGCCACTCTGCACCAGCAGTTCCAGCAGCATCACTGGGCGCCCTAAGCTGGCAACACTATCACTCGCCCCCACCCTCAAGCTGCTGACCCATGGAGGCCACCCAGAGCCTAGAGGGGACCGTCAAGAGGCTGGTGCCAGCTCTGTGACTCTTGTCACCCTACAGGGCAGACAGCCGATGGCCACATTCTCCTTGCTGACCTTACAGTCTGCCGGCACCACCCCTGGGCACGGCAGCCCTGGCCCTTGTCTGGGGGTGACAGATCCCTTGGCCCCTCCCCAAGTCCTACTCCCCTCTTCTGCCCTCCAACAGTGCCCTGCTCACCCTGCCATCCTCCCCGTCCACAGGAGCAGCAGCCTAAGCCACTACGAGGTCAAGGCCAACAGCTCCCTGGAGAGACACACCCTTGGGCCCCCCTTCAGCTGCGTCTTCAGGGTAGGGGAGGGGAGCACTCGGGACTCAGCCCCAGGGGTGGGGTCGGGCCCCACCTAGCCATGTGCTCAGGGGGCTCCTGATGTGCTCCCTCCTCTCTGGTTCTTAATAATCAAAAACTACTAATGTTTCGGGGGACATCAGAGAAGATCAGGAGTGCCTGCCTAAAAATTTTTAAGTAATAGAAAAAAAAAAAATGATGTGAGCACACTAGCCTTTCCACTTATCCATAAGAGAAGTCCAGAGTTGGTAGTTTTGAAAAGTTGTTTTGGGGGGAGTCTGTCTTCCACTGTCCTCAAGTCTCAAATTCACCTCACAGTCCAAGACAGCTGCAGTACCAGCCATCACATTCCGATTCAGGCAGCAGCGTTCCCCTACTAAGAAACTCCTCTGGCAACCCCGAATATTTCCAGTTACCTTGTATTGTCCAGTGTTTTTCCTGTAAGGGGGCCCAGAAATGGGTAGGATCTGTCTTGTTTTTTTGTTTGTTTGTTTGTTTGCGGAACAAGGGATTGAACTCAGACCCTCGTGCTTGCCAGGCAAGCACTTATTCTACTGAGCCATCTCCCTGGCCCCTGTCTTGGTTTTATCCCTCAGGCAGAAAGGAAAATAAAATTAGTGATCAATTTAGCAGTCTCTGCTGAGCCCTCAGGCTGGCCTGCATTTACCATCCCAGGGTTGAGTGGGGACGGGGCTGAAGACACTTGAGCCCTGGGTGCCCTGTCCCAGAGGTTTAGTAGCCTACCTGAGGCTACCCAGCTCACCAGGACGGCTGCAGCCAGAGTCCTATCCAAAGCCCTGCTTTGCCAGCAAACGTGTCCCTGCAGGAACAGGAGCTGCCCACTGGCTGGCTGCACCCTTCCTCAACGGGTGACTTTCTCATGCCCTTCACAGCCAGCAGGTCTCCACGCCTGGCCTGGATACTGAGCAATGGGCTCTTCTGACCCCGGGGTGGCAGAAACCAGAAGGGGCTGCATACTGCAGGAGCACGGGCTCCCACACAGCAAGACGGGTGGGGGCAGGGAAGGGGCGAGCGGGGCACTGGCCAAGCAGGGCTTGGCGGAAGGAAGGGAAGTGGCAGTCATCCGTGGAGGGAGAGAGCAGCAGGCCTTCTGGCTGGGCTAAAGTCTCAACCCCACCGGCCGGGCATTGCTCTAAAGGATGCTTTTCTTCTGATGGATTCGGACCCAACAGGCAGAGCCACAGGCCAACCTCTTTCATGTCTACAGATGCAAACGTCCTCAGAAAGATCCCTGCAGACGGCACACAGCGCGCCACTAGCGACCACACATGGCCAGGAGAGCAGGGATGGGTTTGCGTAGGCAGGTGACCAGGCCACCGTACAGTGTCACTGGTCAGCATTAGCAACTCCTGAGTGACAGCAGTCCCCGCCCCCAGGATGGCTCTGCATGGCTCAGGGGCCCGTTCTTGCCCGGGGCTGTGCTGAGGGTCCCCATCCCTGCTCTGGCTGCAGGTCCAGAATCTGGGCTTTTTCCCCATCCATGGGCTGATGATGAAGATCACCGTCCCTGTGGCCACCAGGGGTGGCAACCGCCTGCTGGTGCTGAGGGACTTCCTCACCAACCAGGTACCAGACCCCAGAAGGCGCCGATGGGAGGGCTCAGTGGACACAGACATGGCCCCTGGTCCCTAGGTCCCAGCTTGCATCTCCAGGCCCAGGACAGAGGTGGAAGAGACATCCTGGGGGCCAGGTCTCACCAGCGCTGTCCCATGCAGGTAAACACATCCTGTAACATCTGGGGGAACACCACAGAGTACCGACTCACCCCAACGGATGAAGACTTGAGTCAGGCCCTGCAGCTGGTAAGGTGTCCCCAACTATGAGCCAAAGGGCTGGGTTCGGGGGGCGCTGCCTGCTCTAGGGGCCATGTGTCTCCCAGCCAGGAGTTTGTTGAACTGGGTACAGTGGCATATACACAAAGGCCCAGCTACTCAGGAGGCTGAGACAGGAGGGCTGCTGCGGGTCACTGATTTTCAGGCCAGCCTGGGCAACAAAGGGAGCCCCTAACTTAGAGAAAGTGTGAGAGAGCAAGAGCACTTCCCCACACCTCTGTGCGTGCAGCCCTGGATGGAGGCAGAGGAAACAAGAGGGGAGACAGACACAGCGAAGCCTCAAACCAGGCCAGGGGGGTCGGCAGGACCAGAAAGCAGAGAGACGAGACAGAGGCTAAAAGCACGGGGATGAATTGGAGCCCTGGGGCCCCAGGTGGGGCCAGCACCCCACCTCCAATGGGCCTGTGTCCCGTCCCCACAAAGCTCTTTGCAGCTGTGATTTTGTCTACCCAGACCAAGCACTGCACTTCCTGGCGGGACAGCAAGCCAGCCACACTGATGGACAGCTTCCCCTTAGGAAAGGCTGACAGCTGGATGATTTGTTTGGGTTTTCTATTTTCCATTCAGTCCTTATAAATTGCTTCTCTTGCCATATTACTCTGGCCAGGACCTCCCAGGCCACAGAAATAGAATCGCCTTGGTGCCAATTTTAAGGGAACGTGACATTTGCTGTCAGATACAGTCAAGCATCCTTTAATCCTGTGCAGCAAGCTCCCCAGCTGACCGTCAGGAACAGAAGCTGGATTTCCGAAAATACTTTTTCTACATCTGTTGCAGTGATTTTTTTTTAATTTTTAATTTTTTTGAGACAGTCTTGTCATACAATTCAGGCTGGTCTTGAATTCGCCACGTAGCTCAGGCTGAGAGCGTGCGGCCATCCTCCTGCCTCAGCCTGTGTGTTGGGAGCACGGGCGTGCCCATCGCACCAGCTCACTTTCTCTTTTGATTTATGGGCATGGTAATGACACTGCCAGATTATAGAAGCCAAACTTCTGTCCCTGGAGCTCCCCCAGTGGTCATTGGCACGAAGTCAGGCTCCTGGCTATCCCTTCTCCCCTGGCCCTGCCCATGCCCTGCCAGGAGCCCCGGTGGCCCAGGCAGCGTCCTGAGCCCCCACCGTGTGCCCTCCCTCTCAGAACCACAGCAACTCGGACGTGGTCTCCATCCACTGCAGCGTGCAGCTGGCGCCCAGCCAGGAGCTCAGCCTCCACCTGCAGGGGAACCTGTGGCTGAGGTCCCTGAAAGCAGTAAGTGGGGCAAGGCGGGCGGGCCGGGATGGGGGTGGGCAGGCAAGTGCCGTAGGCTGCCCCCAGAGCCAGCTTCCCACCAAACCCTGCTCCTGCAGCTCAAGTTCAGGTCCCTGAAGCTCACAGTGAACGCGGCACTGCAGCGGCAGTTCCACAGTCCCTTCATCTTCCGTGAGGACGACCCCAGCCGCCAGGTGAGAACCCCCTACCCTGGAGCTCCTATGGAATGTAGGGGCAGGCCCTGCTTTCTGTCCCACCACAGTGGCCTCTCACTGTCCAACCTCAACAACCCCCACCCAGGCCAAAGGATGCTAGGTGACGGTGGCCCCAGCCTCCCCAAACGGTGCCCCTACGCAGATGGCCACGCAGCCCTGGCTGTGGTCTGGATGTGGCCCGAAGGGCAGATGTGAGACTCTGCTGCCCCCACGTGGTCGCATTGCAGAAACAGGAAGCTAGTGGAGTAGGTCGGGGCACTCTCTTGCCCCAAAAGACCATCCCCTTCACAGCAGGGCGCCTTCGACCCTGCCCCCATTCTCGTGCACTCTGGGCACCTCACTTCTCTTGTAAGAACAACCCCTGAGGAAGCCCTGTGGCACTGGGCTTGATGTGAGGACGGCAGGGCAGACACAGCAAGGTCCCAGCCTGCCGGGATCCAGGAGAGCGCTGGCTGTGCGGAGCGGTGGCTCCAGTCACTTGTGTCTTTGGGACCGCATCTCCCCATGTGTGAGGACAGAGGAGGAAGTGGCCGGGGAGAGCATGTGAAAATCCACCACTGAGACGTTTGGAAGCCTGGGAAGAACAAGGAAGGCAGAAAGCAAGGGCACATGCAGTGGTGGTAGGGCAGGCGGTAGCCATGAAGAAGCCTCCGCCCCAGGTCACGCGGCCAGGAGAGCACACCACTGACCGGGCCACTTCCCATAGGTCACCTTCGACATCTCCAAGCAGGAGGACTCCGAGGTCCCCATCTGGATCATCCTGGGCAGCACGCTGGGGGGCCTCCTGCTGCTCGCCCTGCTGGTGCTGGCGCTGTGGAAGGTGAGGCCCTTGCCCAAGAGGCACAGGGGGAAGGTCCCCGGCTGAGACCCAGCCCCATGAGAACTGGAGGAAAGTAGGACCTGTACCTCCTGCCCTCCATGCCCTTCCCTGGCCCCCATCCTTCACTTACCTTCTCTTACCTCTCCTTCCATTCCTGTCTCTCCCCAAAGCCAACAAGGTCAGGCAGTGGGCCCCCCCCAAGGCCCCCATTTCTGCCCCTGGTCTGTGTTCTCCTGCAAGGTGCAATGGAGAGTCACGGGGTGCTCAGGGTCACCCAAGGAAGGCTGGAGAAGGCCTGCCCACCCACACACCCCTGAGCCCCCCTCTTTGCCTCCCACAGCTGGGCTTCTTTAAAAGTGCCAAGCGCAAGAGGGAGCCTGGCGCAGACCCCAGCCCCAAAGTGCTAGAGTGAGGCTCCAGAGGAGGCTCGGAGTTGATGGCCACCACGGCCCAGGCGGGGTGTAGGCCAGGCCCACGGCCCACTAAGCTGGAGCAGAGAGGACGCTGCTGGCTTTGCACCTGACCTCGACCCCGAGCTCGGCGCCTGCTCCCTCTGGGTTGGAACTTACGCAGGGGTCGAGGAGCCGCCTGCAGGAGGCTCACAGGGGAGCACTGCACACCCGGACACGATGGCACAAAAGTCTGCAGTCAGCCCGTCTCTGGAGGAGCCAGGAGCAGGACTGTAAATACACACCAACCGCCCAGCACCTCCAACTGTGACCCACTCTGGCCCGGCTCACACCCAGCCTCTCCCTCTAGTTGCTCCCTGCCAGAGGCTGGTTGTCCCAGCTGCAGGCCAGGGCAGAGAGCAGCTCTGGAAAGTGATGTCACACGGGAAGGCGAGACCGGTCACTGCCCTCGCTGCTGGCCATACCTCCCAGTTGCTTCTGTTCCTAGGTACCTCACTGTGGGCAACAGGATACTCCTGGGCCCCACCGCAGCCCCACCTGTCTCCTGCAGCCTGCCCCATCCTGCCAGCACAGACTTGCTGGGCTGGCTGCAGCCCAGCAGAGGTGAGAGCTGGGAGCGCTCCCAGCATCATGCTCCGTACACACACACACACACACACACACACACACACAC
>NDGN011252693.1:0-10073 GCA_002564285.1 Tympanoctomys barrerae | reverse complement strand
TGCCTTCCTGGTCTGCAGTGCCCGAGGAGCTTGCTGGGGGACAGGCGAGGGGGCAAGGCCCTTACCCAAGCAATGGGGTAGATGGGGAAGATGTCCCTGTAGCCCTGGTGTCCAGTGGGCACTACTACACGCTTGGCAGGGCCCTCCTTAGTGCCCTGCTTGCTGGGTGCCACTGTTCCTGCACCTACTGAAGAATCAGAGCCAGGCAAGTGTCCCTGCTGAGGCCGTAGCCCTGTCTGTCCCGGCCTAGCACCCGGAACCAGTGCCTGGTGACCACTGCCTAGGTCCTTGTTGGGAGCCCTGCAGCACCAAGGCCCACAGAGGTGACTGACCCTTAATAGCCACTCTGCCTGCCTTATCCAGCTCATTTGCTCCCCTCAGCCCCCAGGATGCACCCCAGCCCTGAGGTGCTGATCTTTGGGGGGCCCAGCTGAGAGGCACTGGGGGTGGGGCAGCTTCCCAGCTCCATGCAAGGGGGAGGTCGAGGCCATGTGGGCTGTGGCACACTGGTGAGGTGATGGCCTTTGGGGTCCCAGCTTGTAAGGCACCTCAGGGACCTTGCTGGGCCCATGTGTGTCCCCACCGGGCTGCAGGGCAGCCACCACCTCCATTCACACATAGTAGGAATCGTGGACAGCAGGACAGGAGAGGCCTTCTCCTCTGGCCTCAGGCTATGGGCTTGGATGAAGCAGCAGCTCCATGCCTGCCGTGAGCTCGGAAGGAGCTGACCAGCTGCGTCCGTCCTCAGGCCCCGGACACCACTGCTCACCTCTGCTGGAGTGGGAAGTGAAGTGCGAGGTGTGGCTGTCTGTGCCCCCAGGGGACGGAGTGGAGCCCGGTGCCCAAGAAGAGCCGGACTCTGGGGGTGACAGGCCGAGTTTGGTCCCTGCCATTCCAGTTGTGTGACTGTGAACAGGACTAGCCCCTTGGAAGCTGGTGGTATATGTCGGTCTGGGAAGCGGAAGCAGGAGGCTCGCAAGTTTGAGCCCAGCCCCACCGACTTAGTGAGAGCCTGTTTCACTAAAATAAATTAAAAAGGCTGTGAGGTAGCTCAGCACAAAGGCACGGGGTCCAGTCCCAGCCTCCCACACACCCAAAATCAAACCTCTCTGGACCTCGGTTTCCCCACCTGTAAAGCAGCCCTCCAAGGACTGCTGTGAAGATTCACGGCGATGCAGTCAGGCCTTACTCTTTGTACTCCTTTCCATCCTCTCTTTGTCCCTGCAGGAAACCGCGCCCTTGGCCAGACAGAGCCAGGATTAGGGTAAGGAATCCTGTCCCCACAGTCTGGCACCCTGCAGGCCCTGCGGCCCCACACACGCAGCCCGCTCCCCGGGCGTGGGAAAGACGTCAGTGCCGTGGCCCTGAGCACGGCCCCACGTGCCAGCCTGTGCCACCAGCACGTTTCCCCCACGCATCACAGGGGTCTCTGGAAGCCTGGCGGCTGGCCAGGGTCAGGCACAAAAGGAGGCTGTTTCCCGGCGGCAGAGGGCCAGGGCCCCAGCGCTGCAGCCCGGGCTCCCGCTTGACTTCCTGCCTCCCATCCAGCCTGGCTACAGGCGAGGACCCTGTCTGTCCAGTGAGCCAGCTCCCCCCGCGTGTCCAGGGACACCAAGAGGTGGCATCCACAAGAGGTCTGGTGCTGAGCTCTGCAGCCCCGTCCCAGTTGGGCTCCGGCCTCACTGTGCCGAGGACAGCACTGTCCCCACGATGGGCAGAGGCTGACACCTGGGCGGCACTGAGATCTGAATGGAGGCTCAGGTGGGCTGGATTCCCAGCAGACAATCTGCAAATATTGACCGAGGTCTGCTCCGCACCAGCCCAGGCCGGCCTGTGGGAGACAAGGAGCTTGTGTTCTGGCGGAAAAGCTGGACCAACTCACAGGAAGCTAGGCCCGGTGGGAGACCCGGGCTGCTCCCACTGCAGCCTGTGTGGCTAGACCCGGGCTGACACCTCAGAGGTCTGCATGCACCGGGACCAGGAGCCTGTACAGTTTTCTTTGCCTAGGCTTCCTCCCACACCTGTCCACCCCCAGATGCCCACGAGGACTCGGCCATCACACATGGCCTTCTGCCTGCTGTCTCCAGCCCCGCCCAGCTGGGTCGCAGTCCCTCACATACAGTGTGAACCTTCTAAACGCTGCTGTATTCACCACGCATGCGTGAAAGAGCCTGGGGCAGGGCTGCATGTGGTTCATATCTCCTGTTCTGTGTGGCCCAATGCTTTGGGGGTCAGGGTTGTGATGTGAAAGACCCCAGCAGACTGGACTCTGTGCTAGGGCTTGCAAACATGTCCTGTGGGCAGGACAATGTGCTGGGACTCACACAAACCACCCAATCCTGAGACTTGAGGTTTCTGAGTGCCCAGGTCCAGTCTACATGCCCGGCCAGTTGACTTGGGCCCATTATGGTAAAAGTGTCCATGCTTACCCCAATGTGGTTAAACAGGGGACAGGGACCAGACCCCAGCCGGCCACCTGCTACCTGCTAAGTGCCAGTTGGGGGTATGCCTGTTCCCTCGTCTTGGTCACTGACTCTTTGGTCGGCTGTGATGGACACTGTGAGCACCTTGCTGGTCTCATACTCCTGGGCACCCACTCACCCTTGCCCCACAGGAACCACTTTCTGGCTGGGGTCTGAGGGCCTGACCACGTGTGTCCTCCCTCCTGCTGCTGGTCCCTGTGTGGGTCCAGAGGCCTCTACCCTTGGTGTTCTCCGGCCTCCTCTCCACTGACCTGGGCCCCAAGGGCTGACCCCAAGAGGGACTCAGCTCCAGCTGCCTGCGGAGCCCCTGCCCTGCCCCACAGTTAGCTCCGCGTCGTCGTAGGAGCAGGGAGGGCTTCACAGGTCTTCTCCCTCCCTGCAGAGCAGGGAGGAGTGGGGCCAGGCAGTGAGGAGGGCCTCTCCAGTGTCCCTGTGGCAGCAGCTCCTGCTGTCCTGAGAACCCACCCTGCAGAGTTCACGGGCTGAAGGCCGATTTGTCCATGGCTGCTTGGGGTTGCTTGGGTCAAGATGCTGTAGGCCTGCCCGGCCTCCCAGCCTCCCAGGCTCTGGCCCCCCGGAGCAGTGTACATGTGAGGGGCTCAGCCAGCCCTGCCTGCCATGTGTGGTCCTCCCTGACAAAGCTGCGGTGCCGGGACATATTTCAGGCCGTCCCAGAACGAGCTTTCTGGGCCGTCGGAATATCTTCTCAGGAAATAATTATGGCCTTCGGGAAACGCACCGCAGTCCTGTGAGAAAGCCCAGCCGCTCTCTGCTGTCGCCACCCTCTTCCACCTCCCTGTGACCGGGGAGCTAAGTTAGCAGTGGTGCCCATGCTGGGCCCGCGTCACGCTGGGGCTCCCGAGGGAGGCCCTTAGCACTTGCTCTCCGGCTCCGCGCGAGGCACCATGTGCCCACTGCGCCGCGGGCACCGCTGGCTTGTTCCGGCGCTGAGCCTCCGTGCCTGCCTGTCCCCACTCCAGAAGCGGGCAGAGGCCGGGAGCAGGCTCCCACCTGCCAGGGTTCCAGAGGACACGTCTCTCTGCACAGAGCCACGGGGAGCCAGCTGGGCCCAGTGCAGAACTGGCTGAGCGTGGCCATGATCGGGGACAGAGCTGCCCTCGTCTCTAGCTGGGAGGCGGCTGGCGTGGAGACAGGGAAGGGGAGGCTGTCCCTGGGGCCAGAGTGGAGCTCTGTGGGGGTGACCAAGTGACTGGTGGCCCAGGCTGGCCCTGCGCGGTGACCTGGGAGCAGGAGGGAAAGTCCACCCAGGCTTTCTGCGAGTCCACTCTGCATCTCACAGGCCTCACGGTCTGCGCAGAGACTCCTTCTCTGGCCTTGTGGTGCACACTCATCTCCACGCAGGTGCCAGCAGAGCTTCCCTCCCTGGCCACCATGTGGTCGCCCACTGGGTGTGGCTGTATCCTGTTCCCCTCTCCTCCGGTTCTGGCCAACTGGGTCAGAGCTCACACACGGGACCTAGTTGTACCTCATGAGCTCTTTGAGGCCCCTCCTTTACAGTGTGGCCACTGTGATGTGCTGGGGACACGTGGAGGTGGACATATCCAGCTCACAGCTTCCCAGGAGGAGAGGGAGGAAGTGGGCAGAAGGGAGAATTCAGGGGACAGGTCTTGGTGTACCCCAATGCTGACTGCAGGGACTTGGGGTCTCTTGTGGACCAGGTACCCCGATATGGAGGCCCTGGTCAGACGCTACCGTGGTGCCCAGGTAGGCACACGGCACGCCTGGGCATGCAGGCTGTGGCGCGGGTCCAGGGAGTGGGGTCAGGGCTGGGCTAGGTGTGCTGGAGCCTCAGAGTGCCCGGCTGTGCTCACAGAAACACAGCATGAGGAAGCTGAGGCCGTGTGGACTGGGCAGAGGTCAGAGCCATGAGGCCACCACCAGGGCCACACAGGCCCCAAGTAACACGTAGGGTGCGCCCTGCAGCTGCCTGGCCACGAGCAAGGGGCAGCTCCTTCCCCACAGGCAGAGGTGTGGGCTGCGGGGCTGGAGGATGCAGGGAGGGCACCAGGGTGGTCCTGGCACAGTGAGGTGGGGGGGCAGGGCCTTAGATGAGGCTTAAGTGTCCACTTCGGCGTTGGAATTTGAATTTAACCCCTTTACATCCAAGTCTGCTTATCCACAGTCACACGCTCTGTGCTTTGGTGAATGTCCTAGGCTGGGGCATTCAGTGACCGTCCATGGGGAGCAGGAACGCTGACCTGGAGATGCTGCTGCCCCAGCACAGGGACGCCTCTCCCGTCTCCTGCATTTCCCAGAAGCAGATGGGGCAGGATGTGTGGCAAGTGCTGTGAGACGAGGGCTGGTGGGTGCCGACAGGGAGTCCTGCGGGGGGCAGTGCCACTCCCAGGGTGGGTGCTGACCCAGGGCCTGCAGCTGATCTGTCCCCTGCCCGAGACTTTGGCTGAGGCCTCCAGGGGAAGTCACCGACAGCAGGTGGGCCCGGTTGTTGCTCCATGACAGGGTGGCTGCGGCCTTAGTGGAGGGCATCTGGGAGGGCCCAAGGAACACCTGCAGTCTTTGCAGAGTTGCCCGTGGTCCTGCTTTGGCCTCCCTGTGCGTGATTCCTTCCTCCTAGAACTGTCCCAAGGCCTGGCTCAGCGCAGGCTGGAAAAGCCACTGACTATGACCTTGGGCCCGCCACTGACTATGACCTTGGGCCCAGGACCTTGGCCTTCATCCTCCTGGCAGTTGGGAATGTAATCCTCCCGGTAGGAGGTGGTGAAGGCAAAGACGTGGTGCCACTCTCTCAGTGCCCATCTCTGCCTGGCACACACAGGGATGTGCTCAGGGCCAGCTCCCTTCCCGTGTCCCCTCCTCTTGGGGAAGAGCCTCCTGCCAGAAGACCACATCTGCCGGAGGCTCGCACCCCGCTCGTGCCATTTATCCACTGTTCCAGGGAAGCTAACAATTTAGACGGCAGATGACACTGCTGGAGCCGGGGAGCTGGTGTGTTAGTTCCTGAATGTTTGCCCTGACAGGTTTAAAGCCCCCTGCTTGGGGTAGCAGGGACTCCCACACCGAAGCACGCAGGATCACCGAGGCCCTCGCCCACTTCCTCTTAGCGGCGGCCTTGAGCAGGTCGTGGTGCTCTGAGCTTTCTTTGCCTCCTGTGCTCTAGGCCTGGGAGCCGGGTCCTGGGCTGGGAACATCCCTGACCGCAGCGTGGGCTGCTTCCTCATCTCTTCCTAGGCATGCCGAGATTGGGACAGTGCCGCCTTTTCTTCAGTGGGAACACAGATGAGGCCACTCCACGTGGACCAGGGACACAGGCCAGCTCACAGGCCCGTGGGAGCAAAGGTGTCCCCTGCCTGGGTGGCCTGAGGGTGGCATCACAGAGGGAGCTCCTGCCTCCCTCTATCCATGCAAGGTGGCATCATGCCCACTCTGCAGATCAGTGTCCCGAGGCAGGAGCAGCTGCAGCTCCAGAGAAGAACCTGCCTGCACCCCTCTGTGGGACGGACACTGCCACGGGGTGTGGCCAGCCGCCTCCTCGCGCTGCTGCCAGCAGGACTCCAGGGAGAAAGCCAGGCCGGCACACCTGCCCTGTGGCCTGGGACCTCCCTGCACTTCTTCTTCCTGGGTGTGACTTTCCCTTCCTCTACCTTTTCTCAGCGAGCAGGTTGCTGTGGAGCAGTGTGGCCGGCACCCTGTGTCACACGGCGCAGTCGTGCAGCCTCAGCCTCTGCCCCAGCCGTGTCCCAAAGCGTTCTTCCGACCAGATTGCTCGCAGCACGTGGGAGAGCACTTCCATCACCAGGAACCCTTGCTGTGCACGACGTTGAGCTCGTACGTGGGCGTTCGGCCTAGTGCCCGGCACCTGGCAGGGGTCGTCGTGGCTGTGATGCCCCAGGCTCCACAGGAGGGCCCCATGTTGGCCGTAGAAGGATGACCATGAGACGGGTGGGGAGACACGGGTCGCGGTGTGGTCCAACAGAAGTTCTGCTGTGGCAGACAATTTCCAGCCTTTCTGTCCCACCACCATGCCCCCAAGCGCTGGTGTAGGGAGTGAGAACTTGAATTTTTAATACCAGCTAATTCAAATTTAGATCACACTGGGCTGCAGGCTGCCGGTGTGACTGGCACAGGCGCGGCCCTGGTTTCCTCGTGACTCACAGAGGTTATAAGCACTGTGAGCACAGCACATGGGAGGGCTGCGAAGGAATTCGGGCCGAGTCCTCACCCCGAGCTCAGAAACCTGGCGCGAGGGACGCAGGGATCCGCTGATTGCTCCGGGAGGTGATGCTCGAGGACACAAACACCTGTAGATAACGATGATGTGCTCGCAGGTTAATAAAAGGCCACAAAAGCCACACTGGTAGTTGGGCCAACGGCATACTCAGTCTCAAACAGAAAGCGCAGCGAAGGCATCGGAGCCTCCCGAGCCCGGCGCTGCAGGCTGCCTCCACCCGGGTGTCTCGCAGCCGAACCCCAAACTGTCCTCTAAAGAGAGTGTAGCATTCTAAACTTTCAACTCAACAACTCCATCCTAAGAATGATATTGAGAGCTAACTTCCAAATCAAGAAATAAAAATGATCACACAAGGATGTTAACTGCGGTTGTGCTGACATTACAGAGCCCTGGAAACGAGCCATATGTAATAAGACAAGGGCTAAAGGAGCTACGTGATAAGACGCTGGAAAAAAAAATCGAGTGGTTAGGAAGAAAGTGGCTTGGAAATCACTGGATGGCAATGTGCTAGTATATCCGTCAGCCACTAAAATACTATTCACATTATAATGCAAAGCTTAAAAAGTGGCAGTGCATCTCCAGAAAATTCTCAAGTTTTTCAAAACACACAGCAAAAAGAAAACGAACACGAAGTTTTCCTTTGAACTTCCACAAGGACGGAGTGGTGTCCATTTGGGGCCGGGGAGATGGCTCAGTGGAATAAGTGCTTGCCTGGCAAGTGCAAGAGCCTGAGTTCAGTCCCCGGTTCCGCCAAAAGAAAAAGGATGGAGTGCAAGTCTTTTTATTCTTCCACTAAGCACACTTAGGAATCGCAGACACTGCCCGCGATAGACATAAAAGGACTGTGGCGGTGGAGAAAAAGGCAGCCCAGCTGGGGCTGGGGACGCAGAGGGCCACGCCACAGACCCCTGTTCTCTCCTTTCCTCCTGCCCACGAGGCTTGGCAATCCAGAAATCCCGAGGCCACAGACAGGAAAAGCCCAGCAAAAGCCCGCCCTCGTCAGCCAGCGGAGTGTAGAGCTGCAGACTAGCAGGAAGACGGGAAGTTCTGGGCAACCACTCGGCTGCCCCGCTCGACCCAGACACCGTAGACTAGGTCACTCGCTCCCACTGGCAAGGCCAGTGGGGCATCCTGGAACTCACGCTGCCCCAGCTGGAAGGCGGGAAAGCAGAGGAGCAGCTGGGACTTCTGCTCCAACCAAGGCCTCCTCACCCCTAAGACAACTGAAAACAGCGCTTGAGGCCACGCCAGGACTGACCCTATGAAAGTACCAGGCTTCAGCAGAAAATGACTCATCATGCTGAGAACCAGGAAAACCTCCACTGAAGGAGAAAAGACACTACTAGATGCAAACACAACCAGCCAACAGGCCCGACGTGTTTACAGAACACTTCCTCCAAATAGCGGGTTGCGCACAGGACGGGCCAAGACAGATCAGTCACGTCCTGGGTCATTGCAACAGACCTCAACAAGAGCCAGCCTCCCGTGCAGAGCATTCCCACGACAGCAAGATCTCACCAGACAGCAGTGACGGGAAGAGCACCGACAGACCTCCCGACACTTGGAAACTGAGCGGAACGCAGGAGTTACAGAGGAAATAGACATGCGGGAAGGCGTGGCAGTGACCGCACAGCTCACCCTGCAGGACAGGCAGCAAGGCTGAGGCGGGAACTGGCGGCCCTGAATGTGCAGGGGAGGAGAGGAGAGGAGAGGCGCCTGCCCACACTACCCAGGGAACGGGCGCAGAGACCCTGAAGCAAGTGGTGAGGGAAGAATAACCTAAGGGCACACAGAAATCAGTGGCATCTAGGGCAAGAAAGAGTGAAGTGTGTCAAGGAAGCCAAGGGGTGACCCTACTAACTTCTAGCAAAGCTGGCCGAAAGGAAGCCAAGGAGACATAGATGACTCACATCAGGGTGTGGCGCCAGCCCAGGGAGCCCTGCAGGGCCTGAGTCACATACAGCTGCTGAGGTGAGGGCCGAAGGGTTGCCTCGCACACAATGGTGACTCAGGCGAGGGCTCTCGGCCAGTGAGCATGCCAGCCCATAATCTACAAACTCTGAGAGGAGGCCTAGGCCCAGCTGTTTCCATTGGAGAGCCTACCAGGTGGTTCAACTAACTTATCCAAATTCCTTATGGAAAACAGAAGAGAGACACTTTGCTATTTATTTCACGAAGCTAGTGTTGTCCTGAAGTAAGACATTACCACACACACCACACATCAGCACACCTGGTGAATGTCGATACAAAAATCCTGAACAAAACATTAGAAAATAGAATTTATTAATGGGTCAAAAAACCTTTTATATTAAGATGGCGTCGGGCCAGCGAGATAGCTCGGTGGACTAAGTGCCTGCTTAGGCAAGCACAGGGACCCGGGGTCCGATTTCCAGCACCACATGCCATGGTGGCACCACCCTGGGTGTGCTGAGCTGGCCACTGAGTCTGGATGTGGTGGCGCATACCTGTAATCCCAGTGCTGGGGAGGCTGAAAACAGGAGGATCATTACAAGTCTGAGCTGCATGTGAGACCCTGTACCAAATACATTAAAAAAAGAAAAAGGAGTGAAGTTTGTTCTCAGGATGCAGTAGTGACTGAATATTTGAACCAATCAGTGTAACACATTGCATTAACTTTTCAAAGATGAAAACCATGCAGTCGGTTAGTACAGAAAGGCATTTGGCAGAATTCAACACCCACTTATGATTTAAAAAAATAAAAGCACAAAGAAAACTGGGAACAGGGATTCAACAAAGAGCATAGGCAGAAATCCTGCAGGGAACGCTCTGCCCACCAGGAGGACCGCAGCCGCAGCCACGGCTCAGCAGCGGGCGCAGGTGCCGCGGCGCGCCCAGCAGTGTGCTGCAATCCTTGCTGGCGGAGCAGCCAGAGGAGAGACTGAAAGGCCCAGAGACGGCAAAGGGCGGGACGGCTGATCTACGTCCCGGGGCGCAATGACGTACAGCCAGAAGGCAAAGGAAGAGTGCAGAGTGAGTTCTGCGAGGAGGCGGGACAGCAGCCACGCCTGAGCGTCCTCCCGCTGGTGTGCCGAGCGGCCCTGAGGTGGGAGCGGCAGCAGCACCAAGGCAGGCACTCGCAGAAGCTGACTGACTTCGGTGTAAGTCAAACAAAACACGCAGAGGACGAGGCAAGCGTGGAACGCGAGCCGAGCTGAGAGAGGACGCCAGCTGGACCCACGCGGAGACACCCGATTTCACGTCCTTGTTTTGGATGAACTCCTCCCCAGGAACTTAAAGATTTTTATTTTTAGATATTTTCTTTTACATTAACATTAATTAATAGACATTAAGAAAGGTTTGTACTAATAGTGTTTGGACAGGATATCATGTCTGCATCTTGTACTAGGAATAACTACTAC
>NDGN011252677.1:0-10661 GCA_002564285.1 Tympanoctomys barrerae | reverse complement strand
AGGAAGGAAGGAAGGAAGGAAGGAAGGAAGGAAGGAAGGAAGGAAAAGAGAAGAGATGAGAAGGGGGGAGGAGGGAGGATGGGGAGGAGAGGGGAGGGGAGAGGAGAGAGGGGAGCACTGAAGCTGGAGCACTCCCCTGGCCCAGGGTAGAAGAGACTTACTAGACTCCAACACACTTCTGGCCCAGAGTCTGGAGCACAAGATGCCCCATCCCAGGGGACTCTGGCCCTCTGCCTTCAGGCCCCTGCTGTCCCTTGCCTGTCCTACAGAGGTGAAAGAGAGAACCTAGTGGATTAACTCTAGGGACACTTCCAACTCTAGCATGGGAAAGCAGAGCACGTGACTTTCAGCCCACAAGATAGTGGAGAGGCAGCACCCTGAAAAAGAAAGAAAGGCATGAAGCCACCAAACAAGGATGGATATCTTCCTGGAGTCCTTGGGGTTGTCCTCCAAGTGCTTTACTCTTATTCCCTCCCATGGTGGCTGTCACTGCTACCAACATGCCTACAACCCCCAGAACAGATCTCAGCCCAGACCTGGCTCCATGAGCTCCGTGTGGACAGCTCAGCAACTTGCCCCATCACCAAATCTGCTCCTCCCTGGGGTGGAGGGGTCACGGGGACACTCTCAACTCCTTGCCTACCTGAGGGCCTTCACCACGCCAGGCCTGTCTCTGGCCTCCTCCACTCCCTCACCCCATCTTCCCCCAGCTAATTCCCTAGGGCTTGGACACTGAGCCATCCCCTCTCTTTCTTTAGTAGCAGAACTACTGATCTGTAGCCAGGTCCAAAAATAGGTAGTGGGGTGAGGTCATGTGACCAAGCCCCAGCCTAGTGTGAGCAAGGAGAAGTGGGTGCAGCCACACAGAAGGGTCCTTAAGAAAGGGAAGGGTATGTCCGTCTTGCTGTCCTTCCCTCCTTCCTGCTCACTGAAATGTGGCACAATGGCTGGAGCTGGAAAAAATGACCATGGACCATAAGGCAGAAGATGAGTATTCAGGAACCATGGCAAGAGAAGGCCAAACCCCTGACAGTGACAGAGATGTTCTATAAGCCTAGACTTGTCAGAGAGATAACTGTCTTACTTAGGGTTTTCAGTTACTCAGGCATCAACCCAATGCAACCCATTAGTGTCATCTCACAGTCTTCAGCTTTTCCTCTAGGCCCAGAGCCCTCCCTCACCTTCTCTCACCCCTCCCCCACCTTTGCTGACCCTCAAAACCCTAGAACATGGTGGTTGAGGGCCAAGGGCCTGGCTGAGCCCATCACCAACAGACCGTGAGCATGTAGGACAGGGATCGAGCTTTATCTGTCCCTGTCTTCCTACCCTGGCATGGTGCCTGGCCCATGGTAGGCACTTAGGAAATGTCACTGGGTCAAATGAAAGGCCACCCAGGTAAGGCTTGGAGAGGAAGAAAGGACTTGGTAGGTTGGTGGAAACTAGATCCAACAGACCCTCTGCCTGCTGACCCCATCCAGGAGGACTGGGTAAATGCCCAGGTTTGGCTGTTGTCTCTGACCAAGGCATGACTGGGCCCTGCTGCCCCTCTCAGCAGAGCACAAAGAGTGATGGCTTCCAGCCTCAGAAGAACATGCAGACACACAGGGACCAGCTGACAATGCAGCTCTGTGGTAAATCCTTCCTACCAGACACAGAGAACTCCCAGGCCTTTGTCTTCCCCTTCCCCACCTGCCCCACCCCAGCATTCCGGGGGCCAGGTGGACCTCACACAGCTCCACATGCAGGAGTAACCCAAGCCAGGTGGGTGAGCTCCAGAAGTCAACTGAAAGGGGCTGGAGGAGCCCTGGGGCTCAGAGCAGCATCTGCACCAGGCAGATGGGGAAGCAGGCCACAGAAGTCG
The DNA here is from genome assembly GCA_002564285.1 of Tympanoctomys barrerae. NCBI lineage: Eukaryota > Metazoa > Chordata > Mammalia > Rodentia > Octodontidae > Tympanoctomys > Tympanoctomys barrerae. The sequence goes on along the minus strand of NDGN011252677.1, from coordinate 8,800 downwards.
AGGATTTGTCCCAGCCATACGGCAGGCTGGAAGAAGTCTCCACAGGGCCCCTGGCTCCCATTTCAGTGCTCTGTGGCAGTCGGGGAGATCCAGGAAAGAAGGACCTGCAGGATTGGAACAAAGTCTCCACCCCTAAACAGAGACTGGCAGGGCAGGAGTCAGGGGCTGAGCCCTCTTGGCTCCCAGAGTTCGGATGGAAGCCGGACCTCCTGCCAGGTTCCCAGCAACCCACCCTCCCATCTCCTGTCTCTGGACTCAGTGGACCCTCTGCCTTCCAGTCGCCAGCCTGTCTGCCGGGCTCTCACGCCTGATGCAGAGATAAGCCCCAGCCACGATGGCATTGTTCCCCTACACGTTCAGCATGACCCAGGTGGGTGGGATTAGTCGGACACTTGAGCAGCCCTAGAGTGGAATCCTTGGGTGAAGTTTTTCCCAGAGCTGGCTTGACCCCAGGCCTTACAGCTAGCTAGGTTTGTGGGGAAGGAGCAGGAGACCAACTACGCAGCCTGAGCTTCTGGAACATTCTGCTGCACCTTAATGTACAGGAAGGAGCTACCTGGCAGAGTGAACAAAAGGCACACTATGCTCTAATGGTCAATTCCACTCTCGCCCTGGCCACAGTCACGGACCCCTGTGCCTGGGGGTGGCTGATCTGACAGCATGGCATCTGTGTCCCCAGGGAAGATAAGCTCAGAGCCCTTGGCAGAGAGAGCCTTTAGCCCTCAGTGCCAGGCAGGAAGGGAGGAGAGCGGGAAGGAGCTGTGGACCTCACCAAGCAGAGTCAGCCAGGGTGGGAGGCTTTCCCCCTTCCCTTCCAGGGCCCCTTCTGTTCCCTCATACTTCCAGGAAAGCTGCTCATATGACCTCACTGCCATGACCAGGTCAGACAGGCAACCAGGAGCCAGGGATCCACCAAAACCACCCCCCAGAGTCCCTCAGCAAGCCAGTCACGGTCAGGACACCTTTCTCGAATGATCTCCATCCAGCCAGGGCCCTGAATGTCTACTCGATCAGCTGGCCCACCTCCCTCCCACTGGGTTGGTCTTGGCAGAAAGTTCTAGACCACCAGTCCCAACTGGCAGACATTGCAATCCTGACTTCTCCTCCCCCTCTGTCTGCTCAGCTGTCCCACCACAGGAGATCTTCCTGGGTAACCGGTGGCCACTAACCTGTCCACAGTTTCACAGCGATAGTGATGTAATAGTGGTTGGGACAGGTAGAGAGGTAATGAAGATGATTATGTGGCTGTGGATGTGGACGTGGAGGTGGACAGTCAGCCTGGCAGTTTTGGTGATGGTGGGGATGGTGAAGGTGATTCTGGCGTGGGAGCTGAGGGGGGTGGTGATGGAGGCAGTGGGCTTGGTTTTGTTTTGTTTAAGCAAGGTCTCACTATGCGATTCAGGATGGCCTGGAACTCACTATGTAGCCCAGGCTGGCCTTGAACTCTTGGCAATCCTCCTGCCTCAGTCTCACAAGTGCTGGGATTACAGGCATGCCCCACCACACCAGGCCAATGGTAGTGATGATGATAAAGGTGCTGATGGTGGGGGTGGGGATGGAGGTGGCGGCGGTGGTGGTGGTGGTGACAGAGATGGCGGTGTCAGAAGACAGGATGACGGCAGTGAAGGGAGTGATGACTGCAGCAGCGAGGATGAGAGGGCAGGCTCTCCTTCCCCATTCTAAGCACAAACAGATCACCAGCCCTGAATGGACCACAGGCAGACCATGCTGAGTAGAAATTGTCCAGGGCATCGGGCACAGACGGCCCCAGAGCAACAAGGGGACACTTCCTTGTCCAGTCACCCAGCGAGGCACAATATCTGTCCCTCCCAGACTCGAGCAGAACTTTCCCTCCAACACAAAGCGAGTTTCGCCCAGCCTAGGATCTGCCGAGGCCTCACTGGAGGGAGGTAGACAGAGGCCCGAGGATCCTGTATTGGAACTCCAACTAAATGGGAGTCAACTTGGGCCTGAACCCTACTATAAAACAGGAATCATAATTATTACTAGCAAGGGTATTGTGAAGATTGAGCTAAGTAGCCTCCAGACGGCCAGGCACAGAATCATGGCTCAATAACGAATGGATTATTTTTATTCTGTAGTCCAAGGCTTTCGTATCCACCCTACTGCCTCCTCCTCCTGTCCCCTGCTTCCTTTTTGCTGTGTGCCAACATGTGTTAATTTCTAGAGCTACAGAAACAAATTAGCAGGAACTCAGTAGTTTAAGAACTCAGAAACATACTCAGCCACAGTTCTGGCGATCAGATGCCTGAAGTCAGGGTGTCGGCAAGAACACACTCTCTTCCAGCTTCTGATGGCTCCACAGGGCTCGTGTGTTCTTTTTGCAAGGACATTCATTGGATTTGGGACCCACCCTCATCCCATATGATCTCAATTCAATCTTTATCTTCAAGACACTGCAAGGACCTCATTTCCAAATAGGTCACATTCTCAGGTTCCAGGTCGATGTACATTTTGAGGGGACCCACTATCCCCTAATCTCTGAGTGAGTCAAAGCTAGTTCCCCAAGCCTCTACCACAAGGACAGTGATGGCCCCTGTCCAGGCCACCCGCAGCTATACCGGGTCCCAGACCTCCTGCCCTGCTCACCCTGGGCATCTTGCATGCCTGACTATGCGTGTGCATGGATTCCCTCTTTGCTTGGCGGTAAGAAAGGGGGATTCTAGGCTGCAACCAGAGCCCACAGAGGCCTCTCTGCTCGGAAATGCTTCTTCCTCTCCCCCTGGCAGCTGTTTGGCTTGGCTGGGGCCCAGCTGGCAAGATCAGCAGCCAAGGAGCCCCGGGGAGGGGGAAGGGGAGGGAAGGGCGAGGGGCAGGCAGCTCCTTCCCCCGGCCCAGGCCTGGGAGCCAGGCCAATGGTAGGCCTCCCTGCTGGCCAGCTCCAGTGCCCTGCTCTGGGCTCTTCTCCTCTCTGGCCTCCTGGCCTCCCCATTCTAGATAGGGGAATTCTGAAGACCCTCCACCACCCACCCAGTGCAGGAGAAGATGTGCAAGAGAGGAGCAGCAGCTGGCAGAACCAGATACACAGAGGGCGGCACTGTGGACGGGCACTGTGGATCCTCTCGCAGGGGTCTGGGACTGCTGGAGGAGGGCACCCTGGCACAGCCCAGACTCCTCCCAACACCTGGATACCCTGGCCTTGTCCTTCCGTATTCCTGAACCCCCAGCCCCAGCCCTCATGGCCCCTTTAGGACATTGGCTCTCTCCTCCCAGTGTCCTTTGTACTCCCAAGCTCCAGCCCATTCTCCGAGTGAGATGAGCAGGACAGAAATGACGCCCTTGGCCCCCACAGGTCCCTCGATCTTTTCCCATCGTGAGAAAATGGTAGAGACAGCCGGGGAGAGGCCCCATGTGCTGAGCCTGGGCCCCAAGCATACTTGGCCAGGGTTTAAGTCACAGCCCTCCGCCTAACATCTGTGTGACCCTGGACAGATAATTTAGGTTCTCTGAGCCTCAATATCCTGTCATGAAAATAAGGATAATTACAGCTACCTTCCAGGGCTACGAGGATAAAATCTCACTGCTCTGAAACAAAGTAGGCACCCTGTCCAAATAATGACATCTTGCTGCAGGGTGCCCTGTGGGCTGGGCCCCCTGTTGCACTTTGCTTAGATTAGCACATTTAATCCTAATAATAAAAACCATTCATGGCTAAGGGAGTGAAGGAGTTTGGGTCCCTGGGTTGCAAGAGGCCTAAGCTGAGATGTGACTCCAAGCACCACAACCCAGACCCCATACTTCAAACCATTGTTCTCTGGCAGAGTAGCCACGAGAGACATTAGCGTTAGTGTTAGGATTAATAACACTGTTCATGTTCATACTGTCACAGGCTGTTGGGCTGAGCCCAGGCCACCGAGAGCAGCTGGAGTGCAGAGGTGTCCAGGGCCCCTGCAGCCGCAGTGTGAGGTCTCTCCTGGCCCTGCACACAGTCTGCCCACAGGCAGTGATCTACCAAGCCGCCTTGCAGTCCTGAAGCTCTGGGTGCCAGCGCCAAGCCATCCCAGATCCCAGCCACAGAAGCACGCTGACACCGAGGCTTTCGTGGTGCTTGTGCCTTGGCACATCTGGAAGCTGTTAGCCTGCTCTACCCCCCTCCTGGACCCAGCTGTTTGCGGTGGCTAATTCTGGGAAATGCCCCCCAGCCCTGGGCTGTCTGTGGGGGCAGGGAAAAGGTTCCCCACTATGAGCGGGTCCAGTGGACTAGAAGTGAGACAGGCAGGCAGCAGATGGTTAATTTGAGCAACCGCAGCCAGCACCCAGAAGACCTGGCCTCCTCCTCTTCCTCCTCCTCCATCCTGCAGATAGCTGTGGGGTTACTACGGGTTGAGTAATGAGGAGGGAAGAGAAGGGAGGAGGCAGGGGGAGACCAAGGCGCAGAGATGGAGAGAATGTTTCTGCTGGAAAAGATCTTCCAAAGGTCATCTGATACTGTCCATCTCCCTGCTGCTTAGGGGTCACAGTGACCGAGTGGTAGAGCGGGAAGAGGGGAGCTTTGCATTTGGGCCGAGCTGGGTCACAATCCTGACCCCAGCACTATTGGTCTGGGTAGCCTTGAACGAGGTCCTTAGCCCCTCCAGGCCCAAGTGACACATCTGTGGATGGGAGAGCAGTGTCCCCTAGCAAGGCCGCCAAGGGGCTTCTGGAAGGTGCGGTCTGACCTGTGCCCAGGGAATTTGCTTCCGAATCTCTAAGCGTAGGAAAAGCTCTGGAGACATCTTCTCCTGCCTCTACTCTCTGCCCTACTTCCTGGGGTGTCACTCTGCATAGCCTGCTCCCCACATGCCAACACACCCAGGACCCCCTCTCCCGGCCATGCCCTGGCTGTGCTCCTCATTTTCCGAACTTACTGAGGCCACCCCACCCAGCACTGTCACATAGTGCTGACAGCTCCTAGGGACTCCCACAGTCCCCAGTCTGCCTCCATCCCAGGGGAAGTGACCAAACATCTCTGAAATCGGCCAGTCCAGTGTTAAATGTCATCCTTGCTGCAAGAGAATGTGCTACCACATGGCATCTTCACCGCAATCCTGGAAAATAAGGTCCAGCTACCATTTCAGAGATGTGAGAAAAGCCAAGGGACTCCTGAGACACACGGGGCCTTCCAAAACGAAGTGTTGGGCCAGGGATACGGCTCAGCGGCACAGAGTGAGAAGCTGGCAAATGCAAGGTCCTGAGTTCAATTCCTGGTTAAGAAAAAGAAGAAGAAAAGAAAAGAAAAGAATGAATTTGGGCTCGGTGTGGTGGCACACACCTACAATCCCAGCTCTTGGGAGGCTGAGGGAGGAGGATTGCCAAGAATTCAAGAAAGAAAGACACATTGGTTAAGGTCTCCCTTGGGTCTTCCTGCAAAGGGCCCTGCCTGCCCTCTTCGTCTTCACTAGCACACTCAGGGAACAGCTGTTCAGCCCTATCCTGAGGAGCTGTTTGTCACCTGCAATCAGGTGGCACCGACACCCACTTTCACAGGCCGCTCCCCTGCCTGCAGCAGTGAAGTCACATTGTCCAGGCCCCCACCATAGCCCCTCCTCTGCCTCCTCCCTGATCCACACCCTTAATACATCCGAAGTCTGCTCTGTCTGCTGGAGCCAGTCTGGGTTAGTTTCTCATTACTTTTAACGGCACTTTATCAGGTGCTTACTTCGCCAGGCACTGTGTTCAAGGCTTTATGTCTCCTGTTTCATTCAGCACTTCATACACGCATAGCAACCCCAAAATGAGGATCAGTAGATCAGCTCTACAAATGAGGAAATTTCAGACATAGACCCTCTGTCCACTGCACCAGCCAAGGCTGTGCAACCAGTAGCCCAGGCCTGGATAAGGCCTGGCCGCCCAGCACAAAGTCGAGTAGTCAAGTTCACCCAGATCAAAGCATCCGGGACTGAACAGTCAGATGCCTGGGTGTTGCCTCTGTCATCAGGACGCTCTCCAGACACCTCCAAAACCCCTGGTCTTTCACCTCTGAAAGTGCTGCACCCCCACCCTCCTAGTCTCAGCTCGGAATGCCCCCATCCTGCCTACAGCTCAGGCCAGAGATCCAGGAAAATCATTGACGTCTCTCCCCCACATCCACCACCAGTCATCAGAAATCTTGGTGGCTCCACCTTTACAATATTTTCAGAATCTACCAGCCCCCTGCTGGAAGCACCTGGGTAGGGGGTTGTGGAGCACCAGCACTTGGGGGGTCGCTGCTGAGGCCAGCTTTCCCCTGCCCCTGCTTTAAAACACATTTAAGTTTGAAAAGCCTTTGCATCCTTATCTCCGGGGACCTTCACCATCCTTTGACACTTCTGTCCTGCTGTCCCTCTCCTTCCTTTCTTTCTTCCCATCCTTCCTCACTCCTTCCCTCTATTCCTCTTCTCCTTTCCCCCCTTCCTTCCAAAACACTCACTGAGTGCCTGCTTCACTCATAACACAGGAAGGTGGGGGATGTGGGGAGCCAATGTGGCTCCAGGGTCTCAGGGGATTTAAAACTGCACTCGTGGTTTCGATAACAAGACCAAGCTGTTGAATTAGGAACAAAGCCAACCCAGGCCCCCGGAGCAGGTAGGCTCCATCAAAGGCGCAGCGAACTAATGCTCGAGGAGAAAACAGATCTGAGCCAGCTCTCTAGGAAAACAAAGTGGGGGAGGTCAGATATCCCAAGGTAAAAAGGAGGAAGGATAAGGATTCTGGCTAGAAGAGGCAGTTCGCAAAAAGGCGTGGAGAGGAGGGAGCTGGAGAGGTGGCTCCATGGTATCCTGCTCGGCAGGCATGAACAAAGCTCTGGGTTCAATCCCCAGCCCTGGAAAAGAAAGAAAACAAAGTCCAAAGGCTTGGAAAGAACAAGTCCAGCATGGAGGGCACCCGTCTGCTCAGAACAGAAAGGTCACTTGGAGGGCGGTGCAGTACAAGGAGCACCTGGAAGTGATGAGGGAGACAGTCAACAGCTGTACTCGCAGCTGGGCCCGCCACGGAGCTGATGGGGGCATGACAAAGCCCTGACTCTGGACACACACGACCCTGGGTTCAGATCCCGGGCAAGCCTTTGGGGCAAGTGCCTTTCTGTCTTGGAGTAGAGAGCATTCCCCACCTGCCAGGGCTCATGAGGATTAAATGAGATGATGCACATGCAGACCTCTGGCTCCCTGCTTCACAGGAGCTTTGTGAAACTGTTTATTGAATCTGAGAAAGTGAAGGCCGTGGGTGTGAAGCGCTCATTCAAGCGGTTTAGTCATGGAAAGGAGGGAACAGTTGCACAACAGCCTGGCCCAAGGGCAGCGCAGGGTCAAGACAGGCTGTGGCTGAGCTGGGGGAGAGCTGGGGGGCTTCCAGAGCCTGGGGTGGGTGCACAGTGCAACGGGTGGGGGGGAAGATGCTAGAAGACCTACTGGCACAGCCCTGTGACTACACTAAGACCACCGGGCCATACACTTCCAGAACACAGATTGTGTGGAATGTGAGTTATATCTCAATAAAGCTGTTAAAGCAAAGTGAAAGACAGGCTGGATAAGGCCTTGGGAGTCACAGAGGAGGCTCTCGGGCAAGGGCCAGGCTGGAGGGCAGAAGAGGGTGTTGCAAGTTTCCAAGACTGAATCAAGGCTGGTGGGCCCACTCTGTGGTGCCACAGCTTAAATGAGTGGATATAAAGTGTCAGGCACTGTGCCAGGAGGCAAGGATATCCTGGCACAGCTCACTGTCCCTGGGAAGCTCCAACAAGAGCAGAGGTGTGGAGGGCACAGAGCGTAATGCCAGCCAAACACAGGAGGAGCAGAGGGAGGCCAGCTGCCCACCCTGCTGCATGCTCTCCAAGGGAGCCGGGCACCCTGGGGTGCAGACCTGCAGCACACAGAGGCCCAGCTATGATCAGGGCAGGGCAGCAATGCAGGACACTCAGTGACCAAGCTGGACAATAGTTAGATATGCCCATCCTGGAAATGAGACACAGGGGACACTGCCACCCTCAGCCCCAAGTCACATGCCTCAGACTTGGACAGAGACTCCAGGAGTGTGTGTGGAGTCCTCGCCATCACAGGCACAGCGCTGCATGTGGCTGCTTTGCTCACTTGAAAAGATGTTCTTCCTGCCTCCAAACTATGAAGGGGTCTCAGTGTATGTAAAGGGACACTACAATGCTAGCTGGAAGAGACTGGGCAGGGTGGGGACAGGACAGGAGAGCCACCAAGTGGACCAGTGAGAATCAGCACATCTCCTAAGTCAGGGTCTGCAAGGCACCCCAGACCATCCTGTACCCGCAGATGTTCCACTTGTCCCTCATAACCCCCATGACCACCAGGAACCACCAATGGCTTTTTCACCCCATCAGCTCTGTCCCCTGCCCTAACCCACTGAGCTCCTTGATGGGTCCTTAGCCCCTGAGGGCCCTATGCATACCCCCTCCCCAGAGCCAGTTTTCCCGCTTCTCATATAACGTAAAACCTTCCCCTTCTCTTCACCTGATCTTCCCTAGTTCTGCCAGCTCCAGTTCTGCCCATGGGCAGACACACTGCTGTGGTTACTCCATGAGAAAGTTACTTCCCCAAGATGAAGGGTAGGAGCACCCCAGAGTAAAGTAGGAGGGGTAAGGGGCCCTTCAGGTCTCCAACTATGTCTGTTTCCACACACCCCCACAGAGAATGGGAGCAAAATCCCATCTCACTCACCACTGTTCCCCTGCCAAGTAGTTCTATCATTACTCCCATCATACAGATGAGGAAACTGAGGCAGCAAGCAACCAAGGAACTGGCCCAATACCTCATAGCTACCATAGCAAGTAGAAGAGCTGGGATGTTTGGTTTTTTTT
>NDGN011252674.1:0-12424 GCA_002564285.1 Tympanoctomys barrerae | reverse complement strand
TTCCCTGGCAAGCTCAAGGGCCTGAGTTCAATCCCCAGTTCTGCAAAAAAAAAAAAAAAAAAATACATTTTTAATAATAGATATGTAAGATTTTCACTTTAAGAATGTTTTGTCCTTTAAGAATGGTAGACTGTAATCTATCATTAAAATATTTGCAAGGGGAAAATACGACTATTTGAAACACAGCGTTTGAGTTCTTTTGGTATTTCTTCCTGCCTATGGATGGTAGGAATAAACCTGGTAATAGCATCAGATAATATATTACTTGAAGTTAATAGGGCCATTACACAAGGAAAACAGATTAAACCACTGATGTAAAAATCAGATCTGTGAAATGTTTACAGCAGCATGCCAACTTTAAGGAAATTATCTAGAAAAACATGAACCCCTACCTACCTTCAGAGTGCCCTTCAGAATATACCATGGGTACATAATTTACTACCTGAAGAAAAGGGGAATTACATAGTCTCTATCTTTTAAGGCATCATTGAGTCTTCTGATTATATAACAGCAATAAAATTTCTCAGATGTTTTATTTTTAGGAAAAACGTAGAGCACGAACAATTCAGATTTCTTCAAAACTTCCACAATAATCTTAGTACTGTGACCACCCCTTCAGTTGGAAAGAGACTTATTTGCATTCTTCCATTACAGAAGTCACTTCAGATTTCTCTGCCTCCTGTTAAACAAAGGGTGGTTTCAATAGGTAGTCATACCCTTCAATCTCAGGTCCTCGGCTTTCAGATATGCCCAGGCCTGGAGCGGAGGCTCTGGCATTGTTGTTGCCTAAATGACCTATTTCTAAAGATCCTGCATTCCCCAAGCTTCCCCCAGTCATGTCAAATTCTTTAGCCCTTTAACTTTGTCACACATCTTAAAAGTATATTGATCTGGACACAGGAGGACATTCTTGAGAAATGGAGGCATCAGTGATTGGGGTGTGTTTTCTTTTTCCTATTGTTAAGGCAGATTCCTAACTTTAAAAAAAAAAAGCTTTTCCTAAGATGTCATTATGGGAAAGTCTGTTTTCCATGTGAAGAAAAGAACAGCACAGAAATGGTCTTCTCATTAGTTATCAGCAGAGGACAAAAGCCCAGCAGGGCACACAGGAACCTGCCAGAGATTTGCCTTCTCAAGAATACAGGAAAGCTGTTGGCTTGGAATTCTGACTCAGGAGGCCTCAGCTACAAGACAGGGCCTGAGCAGATGTTTCCCCGCTGGCAGGGCATGAGCACACTTGGATCACTGGTGTAAAATTTCTAGGCTTGGTGGATCTGAGACCCTTGCTGCCCTTGTCCTTCCTACAACCCACTCCCTGGTCACCCAGAGGTCACTGTGTGTCCGTGGGGAACCTGAGGGGACTCTGAAGTGACTCTCCCCTGCTTTCTCTTTTCCATAAAGAGCCGTATCTCTTCTCCAGCATCAGTGAAGTGCATTCCCAAGGAGAGTGAGAATTAAGAATTCCTACTGGTAGCAGAGTGCATTTGTTGAATTCTAAGACCTTGAGACTATCTTCTGTTTTGTTTTGGGTTGGGTTTTTTGTTTTGTTTTGTTTTTGTTTTTGTTTTTTTGTACCAGGGATTGAACCACTGAGCTATATCCCCAGCCCCTATCCTGGTTGTCTCAGCCAAAAGGATCTTAAGATCAGCATTGATGATTTAATGATTAATATCTACATCAAAGGTTCCCAAGTTGCACATTAGAATTCTCTGAGAATCAGAATGTCTATAGTCTTTTAAATGTAATCTGCACAAGTGATTGCAGTGTGCGTTAAGGACTGTTGGTCAAAATAAACTTGAACTTTATTTCAGAAGCATCCAGGAATGAGAGAACTACAACAAGATAGCCATGTGTATTTACAAATGCATTGGGTGGCATGCTTTTTTTAAGTTGGCTAACACTTCTTCACGTAAAATGCTGGTATAGACCCAGCACAGAAGAAGTAAAAACGCAGTGTAGATCAGACCCCTGAAATGGAAATGCACTGCAACAGAAGACAGCAGCTGGTGTCTTGAACTCTGCGTTAAACATGATATGGAGACATGAATTTGTAATGGAATTTCTATGATGTGTCTGTCTCACCAGAAGATATTTATGGTTGTACTTTTAATTGAGTTTTTCTTATTCATATTTTTGCCTTTGGTTTCAGTTTTATTGTCAGCATTTGGTTGGCTGGCTTTTGGCTTTATGTTTGTTGGGTTTTTGAGACAGGGTCTCACTCTGTAGCTCAAGCTGACCTCAGTCCCATGCGGCAGCCTCCTGAGTGCTGGAATGACATGTGCTACAGCACCCTGTTTGGATTTTGGTTTTTGAGACTGGTCACCCCACAGGGATCCTCAGCCACAGCCTCCCGAGAGCTAGAATTAAAGTTGTACACCACCACCCTAGCCTTGTGCTTATGTTTTTATCTGTGACTCTTAATAGCTTTATTAGAAAGGCAGTATCAGATCATTATAGCAAATTGAGAAATGTAAAGAAATATAAAGAAAAAATACAAATCTCTTTCAGTGCCACAATTCAAACTAACAGCTTTTGTTTCCTTTTTATACTGCTTTGTCAGCTTCAAGATGCCTTCTGATTTTAATATTAAATTTAACGTATGTTTGAAGTTTCCATAATGAAAAGTAATCAACTCCAGCAGCACTCTTTGAGGCACCCTACAGTTTTTACAGTTTAAATGTTATTTCTACTTATGTTTGTTCCATATTGAATCAGTTTCTTCTTGCAAAGATCCCTCTCAGGGGCTAGTGTGTAATTTTTCATATGTAAGTTAAACAGGCATTTGAAATCGCACTTAACAAAGTCCTTGTTTGTACAGCACGTGCATAGTCAACCCCCACCCCAGGTTTCCCCTGAGTGTGGGGGCCACGGCTACACCTGTGCTCGTGCACGGGCTGGCCCGCGCCGCATCCCCAAGGCACGGAGGGCAGTTTCAGCTTGACCTTGATCTCTTCTGTGAGTGACGTCAGTCTCCATTATAGCTGAGGCACTCATATTTCCCCCACCATCGTGGGTATGCACACGCTTGTGCGCGTGCGCACACACACACATATACACACACACACAATCAATCTCTGAGTCAGGCAATAGTTAAAGGAGAAATTGCTTTGATAATGAGAATAGTACTAAAACTGGATACAGATTTAGCACCTTGTATTACTTGTGTGCCAATGCAATAAATAAAACAGCTGTTTTCTATTCCAAGATCTACATTTCATTATGATAAAGTAGCATTCCCTTAGAAGACATAAAGGGGACTCTGTAATAGACATAGCCAATTTCTATAATAAAAAATTTTTCATCCTAAAGAAAAATTTATTCTGTAATTGTCAAAATTATTTTCCAGCATTGCCTAAGTTTCATCCTGTTCTACTAAGTAATACCACTGATTTGGAAGAATCTTCAGTTTAACTTGATGTGTGATTCCAAATATCTTAAAATTTATTTCATTCATGTGTCCAGCAGGTAAATATAACTGGTAGCTGTAGAAATCCAGCTGGTGTTTACTGGGAGAGAACAGGGAGACTGACCCCAAACAGGACACTAGGGGAGAGTCTCTCTCGGTTGTGCCAGTGGTTACAAACACACTATTGCAGAGGTTTCTTATTTGACAACCAAATTTTATTGCACGCATCAGTAACTAGGTAAAAATAAAGTTGTCTCAAAATACAATTTTCAATATTTACTTTTTTCTTATTTTATGCCATTTGTTAAGGCTACTTAAGTCCTATAAAGGTAGCTAAATCAGTAAGGGGGCATTGGTCAACCATGATGGAAATGTCTATCGTATGTAAGATGAAAATAGGGTAAACCTAAATCTCACAAAACACAAGTACCAGACCTTTCTGCTTACAAATACTAAAAATGTTCTTGACCAATTGCTGTAGTCACACTGACTGTCTTGAATGGTTTCTCAAGTACAGAGTCTGCTCAAGTAACACTACTTTTCTGGAGGCAGTAATAAGTACAACATAGCTGGAAATGTGAAACATGGTATGAGCCTGCTTTTTAGGAGCCAAAGGCATTTACTAAGTCTTACTGAATAAGATTTAATTTGTATGTCCTTAAATAATTTTGTATATGGTATTAAACTGTCCGAAATCCAAAAGAGTATGTAAGTATCCATCAGTATTAATTTTAATGAAATGTTGATTATCTAAATGACAATATGTTCAGTCTTATAAAAAATTCAGTATCTGTAAAGAATTAAGTTTTTTCTGGTTAACCTTATAAAGAACCAGATATCTTTTCAGCTTCATTATTGAGTAAATGATGCCATTTTTCTCCAAGTTCATAAGTCATTACACTTTAGATTGTCCTTTGAATTTTGATGCTTTATCATATATGTAGCAATGTCCATTAACTATCATAGTTCTAAAGTAAAATCTACTTGCAGCAGTGTATGTTACAATATTTAAGACTTGTTTGCGTTTGTATATAAAAGTTAAATCTGTGCAACCATGGGGTAAAATATGAACAACTGCACTGTTAGGAAGGTGTTAAAGTAGAGGATATATTTACAGTGTCGTCTTTCAAATCTAGCTATGCTGTAAACTGATGTTTGCTGTATGCTCCTCCTGATTTGAAATAGATGAAAGAAAATGAACCTATTATCACCATGGTTCACACAATGATTGAGAACTCGGCGCTAAGACCACAACTGTACCAGCAAGTAAGGTCTTGGACAGTGAATGATACTGCTTTCTCATCCGCACAACCCCTCAGTGACAGTTTTGGTTTCTCCTCAGATTTACTCATGACATCAGTGTTTTTCTTCTTTTCTTTGTTGTTTATGTTTATTTGGGAAACCACACTTCATCCATGCTTTTCAAGATGCTGCAGTATTGTTAGCATGGCTTTGCTGAACATTTTGCTGTTGACTATTCAATGTACCATCTTCCTGGAGTTCTCATGTAGAGTATTTGATTGATACGTACTTGGAGGTCTGCAGTACATTGTGAAATTTTTACTCTATTTCCATATATTTTTATTAATCCTGAAGGCATTACAGCTAATTTTTATGGAAACAGCTTATACATTTTTTTTCCTTTGTAGGGCACCTCCCCACACCTCACACACCAGTGTTTTAGGAAGAGATTGCTTTTGTATGAAAGTAATCACATCTAGTTTCTGTACTAGATGAGGTAAAACACACCAGTAGCACTTCTTAACATATTGGGGTGTCTTCTCCCTGCATCTTCTCATCCGTACACAGTCCGCCGGGCAATCATACCTTACCCCATTCTTTTCTCTAACTCAGATGTGTGTCATGGAGTTAGCCAGCGTTCATTTAGGAGCCTTGGTACTCTGCAGATCTGCAAAAGAAGCCATACATATTTTTATCCAGTTGTTTTGTGTTCATGGTCTCAGTGTTCCTAGCTGCGTGTCTCACAACATCAGCTTCTTCCACTTGAACACCTTCAAATCACTGTGGCCTATGACCTGTAAAAATACTTGAAAAATCATATAGGAGAAAAAAATTAACATGAAAAATGAATATAGATTTTGATCAAAAAATATAAAAGCACCTAGTAAAAAGAAAGCGCTTTGATCTTACATTGGGGCCCAGGTTCTGAGAGATCAATATAGTTGGTGAGGAGGCAACTCCTATTTTTGAGCCCATTTTTTCAGGATTTTTAGAATATATTTTATGATTGAAAGACATCTTTAATTTGCAATACAGATAAATACAGTATTGAATATTTAAAGTTAAACAGCTTTACTTTTCAAAAGAAAATGGAATCTTTCAGTGCTTAAAATTACAATATGACAGAACCTTGACACTCCATTTCACAGTGCCCTGAGAACCTGCTGATTTTCAAATCGATACCCTTCAGAGTTGGAGCTGTCAGTAAACTTTATCATTTTATAGAATGCTAAATTGCAATGAGATCAGGCCATTATAACAATGTTTTTGTTTTTATATTTTACATATTTTAGAAAAAAAGTAATACCCTGTATTTTCTGTTTTGTTTGGATTTAATATTTACTTTTTTCTCTTTTTCTGTATTTATCAACTTTTAGGGTTGATAATGCAGAAGTTAATTGATGATTTAAATTACTCAGTTGCAGTATCACTGACCTTGAATACTAAAAGAGCAATAGATTTGTATAAACATTTTTTCATAAGAAACTATAATAATAAAAATAAAAGAAAATGAAAAAATTAAGGGTCAGCCAGATAGCTCCGCGGACTAAAATGCCTACTCAGGCAGGCTCAGGGACGGGGGTTCAATTCCCAGTATGCCTTGACAACCCTGCCCCCGGGGAACGCTGAGACTATGATTGAAACTGGGTGTGGTGGTGCACACCTGTATTCCTAGCACTTGGGAGGCTGAAAACAGGATTACTACGAGTCCAGTCTGTGTAGTGAGACCCTGTAAACTCTGTACTAAATAAATAGTAGTAGTAGTAGTAGTAGTAGTAGTAGTAGTAGTAGTAGTAATAAAAGCTAAAATTGTATGAAACAGGAAGATCCCAATGTCTGCCATAGCCTTGTGTGGGCTGGCGGAGCAGCATTACCAGGAAGGCAATGTAGACTGCTTTGGAGGCTGGGCTCCTCCTGGCTGTCTTTTTAGTCGACACAGTTCTATAGCAAGTAAAAGCAACAGATATGTGGCTTCAGCTCTGTTCATAAATTTATACAAATTGACATGAACATCTTATTTTTTCCTTAAGGCCTCAGTACCACTCACTAAGAAAAATTTCTATGAAATTTTATGCTGTGTACTGTTAGGAGTTTGCTTTTCTGAGGTTCCATTACCATGTTGTGTTCGAAAGCTCTTGCTGTTGAGCTGGAAGTACAATGACAAAATGTTTCATGGCTGGTTTTATTCTAAATCAGAGCTGCTCAGTTTCTCCCCAACAAAGGAAAACTTCTGTTTGTAATCTCATACCTGAGAAGTTCCCTGGGGAGCAGTTTTCTTAAAACTGGTTAAAGAGGGCTTAAAACTGAAAGCTGCTGGGCATCGTGGCAGATACCTGTAATCTCAGCACTGGGGAGGGTGAGGCAGGAGAAATTGCTGTGAGTTCAAGGCCAGGTTGGGCTACATAGTGAGTTCAAAGATCAGCCTAACTGCATAGCAAAACCCTGTCCCAAAGAAAAACAACAACAACAAAAAAGAATGCTAAATAAGTAAGCATAAAGTTGAAAAAAGAATTCCTCACATTTATCATTCTACCTATTACAGTTCAATTTTGTACCATAGTCTTTATAATACGAATAATATCAATGAAGTTAATCATCTGATGAATAATTGGTCTGAAGATGCCCACATCTCTGCAGATGCGCATCATCCTGTGAGCACTGTGGAGCCCTAATTTGATGTAATGTCTTCTCTCATCAAACCTAAGGCTATTTTTCAAAAATGTCTTTCCTTTTGTAGAGTTCGTGTATAGATTCATGTGCATACTTGTTTCATATACCTGTGATATCAAGTTAAATTTTCATTAACATGAATACTTTTGTTTTAAATTAATGCCACACAGTTTTTGAAAGAAAATATTAAAAGTGCCAGGTGATATGGCTCAGTGGTAAAGCATTTGCTTAGTATGCATGAAGCCCTAGGTTCAATGCCCAGTAAAGTTAAACAAAGGAAAAATTAAATATATGAACTAGATACATATTATGAAAGTGTTCCATCTTTCTCAATAAACTACATCATTGTCTGTTCTTATATAGTCAGTAAAATGTATATGATAGACTTTATAATTTGAAAGAAGTGTAAGCACTGCTTACATTTACATAATTCATAGCCTGTTTGGTTGTTTTCTTTCCTTTTGATGGATTTGGAGGGAGGGAGTTGAGACAGGGTTTGACTGTGCAATTCAAGTTGTCCTTGAACTCAGTTAGGTAGCACCTGGTGGCCTGGAACTCAGAGTGACCTTTCTGCCTCAGCCTCCCAAGTGCTGGGCTTACAAGCATGTACCACCACATCTGACTGTAGCATTTTTTTTTTTTTCATTTGCTCTTCTAGTGTTTCTAAAGCATTTTTAACAACAAAAAAGCTGGGCGTGGTGGCTGTCCCCTGTAACCTCAACACTGGGGAGGCAGAGGCAAGAGGATTGCCATGAGCTTAAGACCAGTCTTCACTGTGTAGAAAGGCTGTTATAATTAAATAAACAAACAAAACAGGCCTCATCAATCAAAGATCATACCAGAACTTCCATGCTAGAGATGAATCTGAGGACCAGGGAGATGGCTCGGTAGAATAAGCGCTTCCCTGGCGAGTGCAAGGGCCTGAGTTCAATCCCCGGTTCTGCCAAAAATAAATAAATAAATAAAAATAAAAAGATGAATCTGAAAATGGTGAGACAGTACTGGGAGTGTAGCTCAGTGTTGGAACGCCTGCCATGCACACATTACCCTGGATTCTGTCCCCAGCACTATTTATTTTATTTTATTTATGTATTTGGTTGTATAGGGTCTCACTATGCAGCTCTGACTCATAGTGATCCTCCTGCTTTCAGCCTCCCCAGCACTGGGATTACAGGTGTGCACCACTATGTGGAGACTCTGTGGCCTGCTCAGCCTGCCCTGCAGGCAGGGCTGGCATGGCATGTGGTACCAGGGATTGAACCAAGGTCCCTGCGCTTGCCTAAGTTTGCCTACGCAGGTGCTTTAGTCTGCTAAGTATCTCACCTGCTCCCCCGCACCATTAAAAAAAATGAAGAAAAGATGAAAAGTGATAAAACATGTTTTATCATTAAAAAGCATGAATTTAAATATGCAAAATTTAAGTTAATCAGAATACTCATCAAATTTATATTTTTCTTACTAAAATTTTCTGCCTGACCACAGAATAGTAAACTTTTCAATCCTAGGTGGAAGTTTTGTTATTAATATAATAATTTATAATAATAAATGATTACTAATTTATTTTCCTAATAAATCATGCTTGTCAGGACCAGCGAGAGCTCAGCAGACTAAGTGCCTACTTACACAAGTGCAGGGACCTGGTTCTATCCCTGGCCTCACATGCCACACTGGCTCTGCCCCTGGGCATGCTGGGCCTGCTGAGATGGGGCATGGTAGCGCATGCCTGCAATCCCAGAGCTGGGGAAGCTGAAAACAGCAGGATCACTACGAGTCTGAGCGGCACAGTGAAACTATACCAAATACATAATAAACAGACAAACCTGTCTTGTCTGGAAAAAAGCATCAGGAGTGGAAAACTGGCCATGCTTAAAAGTTAAGCTTTCCCAGCCTGCCGGGCTGGGTGTGGTAGCATGCGCCTGTGGTCCCAGCACGTGAGAGGCTGAAAACAGGAGGATCACTATGAGCCTGCTCTGTGTAGTGAACCACTCTGTGTAATGAACCATTTTGAAAAATAATCTTTCTTAAACTTTTGTTCTAATTTTCTAAAACTATGTAGGAGAAGATTAATTAAAGAATTTGGAACCAGGCATGGTGGTACACACCTATAATCTTGAGGTGCACCTGGGACGCTGAGGCAGGAGGGTGACTGTGAGTTCAAGACTAGCCTGGGCTACAAAGTAAACTCAAGGCCAGCCTGAATTGTGTAGCAAGAACCTGTCTCAAGAAGACAAAAAAAAAAAAAAAATTTGATTAGCTATCTAATATCTGAATAAAGGTAGAAGATATAAGCAAAAAATGTCAGTAGTGCTAAAAATAGAGGTACACAAACATCAGGTTTATATATGTAATAATACATTTATGTGACCATAAGGACATATTACTCAAAGGTTGTCCTACACAGTAGATGATTTTCAATACTGTGCCATCTGATGCAAAAACAGATCTGCAATAAGATCCCTCAATAAAAATTGTATGCCACTTTCCTAAATACCACAGTTTCATAAGTTTTCATTGTAACACTAATAATTTTTCTGGTGACAATAAGAGATAGCATGCAACTCATATTTTGACTTAGCTAGAACATTGTCCACTACTTACTGTCAAATTCCATGGTTTAGTAAAGCTGTTCTGCATTTAACTTTAAATATCAGAGTATATTGTGACATCGTATTAGTGTAAGATCCTTCATCTTTAATTGCTTACAAGTGTGAAAAATGTAATTTTAACATTGTCTTCCTTTTAAAATCATGAATCTAAACATTTTTAAACTTATTTTTCATTACTTTTTTCGGTTAGCAGTATAAATTCTTATCTGGCTCTGGGTGCTTTAATTTAGAATAATGATATTTCTCAGGACATTCTTGGGTTATCTTTAAAATAGTACACAAATATTCAGACTTTCACCATTAAATTCATTTTTCATGTAATGTTCATCTCTATGAAAATGTGGTTTAGCAATCACTGTGCATACCTGAAGTAGCCACAGATTCATTTGCATGAGGTATGTGAAAGTAATGTCTTGGAAGGGGACCTGTTAAATCCAGGATTTATTGTATGTTTGCAGTGCTCATTTATTTAACCTTCTCCTGTCCTCACATTTCTAGATCCATTCAGAGTTATCTGCAGTTAAAATTATGCTTCTTTTTAAAGATCTAACTGTTGCCAAGTGTGGTGGCGCACGCCTGTGATCCCAGCACTAGGGAGGCTGAGGCAGGAGAATAGCTGTGAACTCCAGGCCAGCCTGGGCAACATTGAGTTCCACAGTGAGACCCTGTCTCAAAAAAGTAAATAAATAACTAAAACAAAACAAAGGCAGCAACAACAAAAGAGCTGTCAATTTTTTACAGAGGGAACATGTGTTGTCATTTATGCATTCATGCAATTGTATAGGTATATATGAACTTCAGTTTTTCAAATTACATGACTATTCCCATCCTTACCTCAAGGAAGTGTGCCGTGTAGCCCCAGTGTGCAGTGAGCCCCAGTGAGATTCTCCCCGTGCTTTTGTTCCAGTCTGGCAGCCAGCGTCAGATCCAGGGGCAAGGCAGGCAGTAGACATTCCCTGCCCAGAGGCAGTGCTGTGATCTGGGCTAGAGCTGGCCAAGCTGGCCCCTGAGTGCTGGGTACAGTGAGAAGCTAGGGCTTCCGGGCCCGAGAGATATTCGGAAGATGCGCAATAGAGAAAGTTTAGATATACAGAATAATAACCTCTTACGATGCAGTAATACAAATGGTATCAACCAACACAAGCTTTTTATGGAATGTGATTATGGTAGTTTATAACCTAGGCTTTCAGTTTTAAGAGGTTTCAAATGATTTCCTCGTTTCAATTAAACCCATCCTTTTCCTCCATTGTCTTTTAGTTCTTAAGACAGAAGAACAAGATAAGTCTATACTGTGTATGTGTGTTTATCTATTCCGTATGTGTAGACAGCTGTGCTCAGACGGGCTGCACTCGCGGGTGCACATACACGATGCGTGCTGATGTGTGTGCTGGGAAGGGTGGCTCTGGCTGTTCAACTATGCTTGACTCGAGTATTTGATTCAGTACAGTTGCTATGATTGTGTTCGTCAATTTTTCATTAAAGTAATGTTTGTCTTTAAAATGGAAAATGTAAGGTGCTCTATTTTGTTTGGCCAGCTTATTGTGTACAGAGCTTAAAGTTAAGTTAACCTCATTCTTATGTTTCTTGCTTACTGTATTACTGTTAAGTATTCTATTTTTATAATGGTCTGCATTTGAATTAAACTTCTAAAAGTGTAAGCATCATAAAACATTTTTGCCACATTATGTATTTAATATAAATTTGTAATCTATTTTTAAATATGACCTTTAAAGTTGCTATTTGGCATTCCCTTTTTATAGCTGTCCCAAGATGAATGTAGAGGCGCCTTATACAAACACAGACCTGAAGAGGCAGATATTGATGTAAGTATTAGTAGCATATTTATTGCCAGCTCTGTGATAGTCTTTGCCTAAGCGCTGCAAATAAGCAAATAACTGTAAATCAGAGCTTCTTCCTATGCGTTCAAAACTGATGTAGCATAGAATAAATAGCTTTTCCCCTCACACATAAATTATCACTTACTCCCTTGGGTTACCCACCCCATGGTGTGGCTGTGTGTATTGTACAATGCTTACATGAAAGTTAAAGGCTTACTGATTAAAGCTACAGAGGTCTGGAGACAAAAATGAATGGGCCTTCGAGAGAAAGTACCAGCCTCAGAAATCAGTCAGGACTCCTGTTTGAATTCTTCTAACTCCTACCTGAAGCTGCTGATGAGCCAGACTTTTTTCTCCTCCTGTCTTTATTCCACCAGTGCCCCTCCTCCTCGCCCTGACACCTCCCAGTGGACACTGCCTGCAGTCTAGTCGAACAGAGTTAGGGTTACATTTCCAGAGGCAAAGCAAAGAGGGTGAAGGCTCAGTTTCTAGCTCCCTTGTCAGTGGGCCATGAAGTTTAGTACTAGGTTTTGTTTTGGTTTTTTGGAGACATCAGAATTGGGTTTTAGGTGGGGCCGGGGAGATGGCTCAGTGGAATAAGTGCTTGCATGGCAAGCGCAAAGGCGTGAGTTCAATCCCCAGTTCTACAAAAAAAAAAAAAA
>NDGN011252545.1:0-13024 GCA_002564285.1 Tympanoctomys barrerae | reverse complement strand
CGCCCCCTGGTGGGTTGAGCTGGCCACACACACACACACACACACACACACATAAATAAATAATAAAAAATAAATAAATCACCAGCTTTACTATGCCTAGGTATGGGTGATAGACCATAAACAGACCTAAGAAAGTGGAAAAAATTCAGGCACTAAGAGCAGCTATGGACATGGTGAAATCTAGTAAGTCTCGCAGGGATCGGATTTGAGAAAATGCTTTCGTGTAGGTTGTTAAAGAAGGAGGTGATGAAAGGACTGGTGAGATAGCTCAGCAGACTAAAGCCTGCTTAAGCAAGTGCAGGGACTGGGGTTCGATCCCTGGCGCCACATGTAATGCCAGCGCCTGTCTGTAATCCCAGCTGAAATAGGGGGCTGAAATAGGAGGGTCACTACGAGTCCAAGCTGTGTAGCATGACTGAGTACCAAATACATTATTTAAAAATAAATAAATAAATAAAAGGGGGTACTAGAAAGTGGAAACTTAAATAAGGAGAGGGAGTGTCTAGGAGGGCTTCTAAGGGACAATCATGCCACCCCAGCCACAGCAAGGGCAAAGGCCCTGAGGTGGAAACAAGCGTGGGTGTCTGGGAAACAGGAAAGAGGAGGCCTCTGTGGCTGGAGCTGTGTCGCTGAACAGGGGTAGCTGTTAGCCGCCTGTGGCCGTTAAGTGAATTAAAATAAAATGAAAGATTCAGTTTAAGTGATCAGTCTCGTTAACCATCTTCCAATTGTTCACCGGTCACGTGTGGCTGTATTGGATGGCTCAGGTAGAACTGGGTACACGTGTGCGCCTATGTGCGTGCCTGTTTTGCTCTCATATGCTGGCTAGGTGCTCTTTCAGGAGCTATATCCCCAGCCAGGTATAAAATATTTTCATCACCATAGAAATATCTGTTAAGCAGCTGTAGCCTGAAGTTTCAGGGCCAAAAGGAGACCTGAGTAGCCGAAACAGTAAGGTAAGTAAGTAGGACACATCTTGAGGCCGCAGTGGGGAGGGTGGTGTGTTTCCTCCACACACAGGGAACTTTCGGGGGTGTCCAGACTTCGGCGAAATCACTCTGGCTTAGCAGTGGAAAGGTGCTCCCCTCCGATGATTTCTTGGAGTCTGAGAATCTCCAACAACCAGCATCCAGGGGGAGCGGATATATGTTTTTTGAGTCCAACACCTTCCTTGTCCCCAAATCTACAGGTTCTGAAGTGCCACCGCCACACTATGAACTCAAGGAGCTCTTGAGGGCTGCGTGGGGCCCTTGGGGAAGGCAGAAGTGAAACCTGGCCTTAAGATCCTCAGCACATCCTGACACCTGGAGTGGACACTGTGCTGTGCCTTCCAGATGCTTCACTGGGGATGAAGGACCTGTGTCCCCAGACGGTGAGATTGCTGTGCAGAGCCTCTGGGATGGCATCACAGCTCAGTGTCTCCCTTCGCCCAGGCCTCTTCTGAGCTGCTAATGCCATCATCCTGGACAGCAGTAGCTAGGGACCCCAGTCTACTCAGCTCTACCCCACAAGGAGCATGCTTGTTGCCTTGTGGAGCATCATCCTGGCTGAACTGGCAGGGACCTCTAAGGAGGCAGCTTCATCCAAGACAGGTGGCCACTCAAAAAGTCCCACAGATGCTGCCCTGGGGGGAGGGGTAGGAGTGTACCCTGCCCCGCCACCCCCATCCTCCACCTCCCCCCAGTGTCAGGAAGTCTGGATGTGTGCTTTCAGGTCCTCACTGGCCTCCTGGACAGCCACTGGCGCCCAGATCCCACCTGAGGCCAACCCAGGACTTTGACTGAACACAATTTCCCCTTGGGCTCCTAACTCGTGGCCAAACCACACTGCTGGGCAGAAACCTGCACCGATCCAGGCACAAGGAGGTCCTGAGTTAGCACACGGACTTTTAGGGAGGAGGGACACCCAGACCTCATCTGCCTGGGACCAAAGTGACCCAACCCCCCTCCACCCCAGGTCACCCAGTGAGAGTTCCGTGGCCCACTATGCTAACAGCTAAGGCCACCCAGTCACTACCTCTCCAGGACAACAGCCCCTAGTGGGGACAGAGGCTAACAAGGCAATGAGTGGACCAGGGCCGACCCAAGCTCCTGACCTCTGCCCTCACCTGGCTGTTGGCCGTGAGACCACTGCTATGCTGTGCGGCACTGGGAGAGACAATTTAGGGACACTGAAGTCGCCTAGGTAGGTCACAGGGGGTGAGGAGCCCAGAAGCAGGCCAGGTATGTGTGACTCTAACAATGGGGAGACTCCAATAGAGGGGTCAGCAAGGCAGCAATGTGCTCCAGGGACAGGCCGAGGCTCCTGGGAAGGTGGCAGACACACTATCCTTTGCCCTAGCCCCAAGTGCATCACAAGACTGCTGGCTTCTGGAGAAACAGGCCCCATATGCTATGAAGGTCGGAATGTTCTGCTGAGTTGGGGATGGGGAAGGTTGAGGATAAGACTAAAAGAGAGAGAGATGGACAATATCCTTCTTGTAATAAAACTAAATAAAAGTGAAATCCTGCCTTTGTAAGGCAATGGAAAGAGCCCGTGACCCTCCCCAAAGACAGGGCAGGAGGGCTAGAGCTGGGTCTCCACTACCAGACCTGTAGGATGGGTGGCTGGGAATGACACAAGTGGCATCATGCCTGAGACTCCCAGGGCCAGGCCAGGTGACCCAGCATCCTGCAAGAAGTGGGCAGGGATTTGAGGGCAAGGAAATAGTTTTAATATTTGCCTATTGGCTTAGCAAAATCACTGAGAAAAGTCTAGTCCATCTGAGCTGGAGGGGAACGTGGAGTCGAGTTAGAGGAGGGGGCTAATGTACCCCAGGTCTCTGGGTACAGAGCCAGCCTCAAGAATACCATGGAGACAGCGACCTGGGAGTACATGTGGGCTGCAGGTGGCAGCCTGTGGCTGTACAAATGTCCACTGTGCACAGCTCATGGTCCCCAGGGAGAGCGAGCAGACAGAGGGCAACACCAGGGGTGATGGTGTAGCCCTCACTTGTCCCCAGGCTGCCCCCTCGGTGCTGGCTCTATGGGTGGCTCTTTTGTTGTCATAGGGGAGGGGGCATCCTTTTCTGGTCCAATGAAACATCTGACCCATCTGCTTCCACAAACACACAGAGTTTGGACGCCAGCTGAGGCGACACAGGATCCACCCGTGTTGTCGGGTAGCTCTCACTCTCACTCTGAGAGGTTTTCCATTTGGGTGATCTTTCCTTTTTCTCTTTTGATATCAGAGATTGCATTCAGAGCCTTTGCGCTGAGCTACACCCCTAGCATCCTACCTATTTATTTTTAAGACAGGGTCTTGCTAATTTGCTAAACTGTGCCAGGCTGGATTTGAACTTGAAAACCTCCTGCCCTGGACTCTCAGGGTGCTGGGCTTCTAGGCCACACCACCCCACCCCGCTCCATTCCAGTTCTGAGCATTCTCCCATTGCAGTCCTGGTGGAGGGACCTTGTACGTAAGCTTTGGAGCCAGACAGACCTGGGCGTAGAGCCCATTGGCCCTCAGTGGCTAAAGCCCTGGCAAATTTCTTTTCACTCCATGAAGTGAAGCTTCAGTGTGTCTCCTGATAATGACAGACTAGCGCAACCAGCTTGCGAGGCGGTGGCGAGCAGGAGACCCCTGCTTGTATGGAGAGCCGTGCCCGGGCCAGACACCCAGGGAAGGCCGGCTGTGCGCTGAAGCACTAAGCTGCTGCCTTGCGGTTTAGGGTGTGTGCTGCAGGGTGATTGTAATTTGTTTTGAACCCACACTTCATCAGCAGCCTCAGCTGGGCTGCCTTGTGACACTAGCAGCCATCCGATCCATCTTCCTGGAGACCTCTGCCCTTGTCTTGCCCCCTTTCAGTGCTCCTGAGTCTCAGCCAGCCCATTGGCTTCCCCACCCTGGGGACTTAGAGGGCTCCAACCGGCCAGACAGCCACACTGCCCAGGTGAGCTGGGATAGGAAGGAGGGTGGAAGCGGGGGCAAGAGGGCTGCTTCCTGTCCACGCTCCAAGTACGCAGGATCTCAGAAGGCCCTGTCATCCCCTGGTCCAGCGGCCCACCATCTGCAGGGTGAGGGACTTTACCCTTCTCCCCGCTCCCAGTGGTCCCACCCCTCTGGAGGCCCTTGAGGTAGAGAACCTGTTGACCTTTCCTTAGGTTTCCTGGCTGACTTTGCAGGCTGCCATGCTTTTATGGGTCACAGATGGACTGGAGAAAGGGAGGCAGATTAAGGTCCCCTCCCCTGCTGCTTTGGCAGAGGCCCCATCACTGCCTTCCAGGACTCCTAATCCTTCAGCCAGCCAGCGCCTGTCCTCCGGCTGAGCTGCTGCAGAGCTGGAGGCTCAGATACGGACTCCGTTATTTATTGGGGGCTCAGGGCCAGGAGGCCCAGAGGCCGCAGTGTTCCCTGCTGTCCTGGATCTTCTCACCTGAGCTGTGAGTAGGGAGGGAAAGACAAAGGTCGGGAAAGAAGAGAGGGAGGAACGAAGAACACAGGGAGGGCACCTACGTGCCACGGGTCTGCTCTGCGCCTCGTCCTGCACACGATGTTTCCAGGAGAGACCTCATTTAACAGATGGCACTTAGTGACTTCGACTGAGTACACGCACATGTGTGAGCAGAGTGGAAATGTGTTTCGGAGACAGAATGGCACAGCGGTGGACAGCAAGCCCAACCCTGTGAAGGCCCTCAATACATAGATGTGCATTTCTGTGAGCTTCACTTTTTTTCTCTGTAAAGCAGGGCTAAGAATTCCTACCTCATAGGATTTTGAAGGAGCTTGGTGTCCAGCATGAGTGTGGCACATGAGTGTGACACATGGGATAGATGGTGGCTTTAAGAAGAGGAGAGGCAGAGGGTGGAAAGGAGAAAACTGCAGAGGCTTAGAAAGCATCTGGGCTGCAGAATAGCTCCGCTTGTCTCTACCTGGGTCTGGCCAGCTTCAGTTTCCGGCAGCAGCCTGGGTGGGGGCACTAAGGAGGCCAAGGCCTCCTGAGGAGGGGCCCCAGCTAAGAACACTAGAGGGTGAACCACGGTGCTGGGCAGCCAACCTGTCTCTGCTGTCCCCCAAATCCCTATCTGTTCCGTGTTTCACCAGCAGCTGCCACACATGGGAGGCACCTCTGGAGGGATACTGCTGTCTCCTGTGGAAAGCTGGTTCCCCTGGGGGCCTGCTGAGAATCAAAGAAGCACCCCGTGTCCTTAAGGAGGTGCCTGCTGGGTGTACAGGCGGAGGAGGAAGGTTAAGACGATTAGCGGGTGCTAACAAATTTAGGATGTGGAAGAAGTCTTCCCTTGGCTGTCTAACAAGGGAAGGATTCAATGTCCCAGAGCTTAGAAGGATTCAGAGGGGCGGGAGGGGGAGGAGCAGGGAGCAAGAGGGTGCTGTGTGCTTCCGGAGAGCTTGCTTCCCTGGGCCTTGCCCAAGCACTGGCACGGGGTCGTGTGGGAGACTAGGCAAGTTCTCTGTGACCTGCCTGCTTGTCTGTCTGTCCGTCTGTCGCTGCCCCTCCCCCACTGCCCCAACCCCAGCTCAGGTTCTATCTAAGCAGCTGGGCTGAAATGCGATCCTGGAGGAAGAAGGCCCTTCCTGTTGACAAGGAACCAGGACTCTCTCCCCAGCCCCCTCCTGCGCCACCAGACCCCTCCTCATCCAGGCTCCCTGTCCTGGGGCCACCTCCAGCGCCCCATCACCAGGGCTGGACCACTCTTCAGCTAGTTTCCTCTGTAGCCAAGGGGGACCTTCTCAGCCTCCTGGAGATCACATGTCAATCACAAAAGCCTTCGTAGAAGGTTATTTCCAGCAGGATAGGCTGGAGGGAGGGAGACGGAGGGAAACATATCACGTCCAGGAATGGTTCATTCAGAACTGCCTGGGCACCTGCTCCATGCCAGCTCTTGCACCAGGCCCTAAGGAAAATCGATGGTAAGCCACGGTTTGTCCCCTCTAGCCTCTAAGAGCTCCTGGGTAACGGGAAAAGAGAGAACAGAAATGTGCTCCGATGAAACACACACAACCATAGCTTCCCAAGCTGAATGGGTGAAGGGGTGACCCAGTCTGCTGACCTAGTGCAGATTTCTAAGCCATGGGTTTGGGGGTACAACATTGTAGGTCTATTGGGGGCCTGCACCTCTGCATTTTTAAGGAGAGCTGGAGATTCAGCAGCAGGTGGATGGCAGGGTTGATTTGGAGCACTGACGTGTGGAGAACAGAAGTAATACCAAGATGGGGTGGTGGCACAGTGTGGAGACAAGAAAAACTTCCTGGAGTTCGGCTCTGAAGCCGACTCTCTGGGGTGGGAGGGAGGGAGGAAGGGAGGATGAGGAGGAGGAGGAGCAGGAGAAGGAGGAAGAGGAGTGAAGCAGGCTGGTGGGCTGGGTAATGTCTTCTCTTTTGGTGTGGCTGGAGGTGGAACCAGCTCCTTACCCAGCAAACAAAGTCTGGGCGGCACGCGGAGGCGCCGGGAGATGGTAGACTCATCTGAGACACATGTCAGAGTTCAGTGTCTTAGGCCAGAGAGGTCTCGATTGGTTTTGCAGTTTGGAGAGACTGTCCTTGCTCCACAGTGGAAATGGTGGTGGGGCAGGATGGAGGCGGTAAGTGACAGGAGGCTGTGCCATGACTCTCCACAAGAGCTGATGTGAGTAAGGCTGTGGTGGAGACACAGGAGGGAACAGACACAGAGATACCCAGGAGGCTGGATCCACAGGGCACAGGGCTGAGGGGTGATGGAGAGAGGAAGCTACTGGGATGCTTCCCGAGTTCATAGGCTGGAAAGGGGCAGAGGGTGCAGGGCACACATGAGGGTGGGCTGGCTCAGGAAAGTGGCACACTTCATCTGCAACAGCAACTTGGGCCATCCTGGATAGACAGTGGGTACCTGGGCAAATAAATCCAACTTAAATCTATGACTTTCAGATGTCTGACAGACCTCGTATAAGAAAAGCATTATGGGGAAACACTCAGCAACTAAATGCTTCCTGGAGCGATAGTTCCCTTACTATACTTGACATCTGTGACTTCATCCCATTTCATGTCATTAAAAAATTGCTGATCATAGCTCATTAAACTAATTTCATGACCTGATAGGTTGTGACCCACAACCAGAAACCATTGATCTCCTTGGAAATGGGAGCCACTGGGGACAATGACTAGGGAGGGAGTGTAAGGTAAAAATGTGGGTTCCAGAAACCCCATGATTTCCAGGGCATCTTAGAGGTGAAGTGAATGTGGAGATGAATGAAAAGAAAGCCACAGGAAAGCCTTGCAGAGACAGTCTCTGAGAGAGCAGGGAGTTTGCAGAAGCAAGGGGCCCAGAGGCTGGGTGCCCTGTGGCTGGGGTCTGAAAGAGTGTGCAGGTGTCTGCAGGGCACAACCTGGCAGACCAAGGACAGCCAAACCCTGACCTGGATCCAAAATGCGGAAGGTCAGCCCAGGCAGAGGCCTCAGAGGCACCTGGGCTCTGCTGCACATGAGCAAGCTGAGTCCCACTGAGATAAGTGGCCTTACCCCAGGAGATCCAGGGTGTCTCTTTCCCTCTCTGTCTGTCCCCTTGGGCCCTGGCCCAGGAAGGGCTGCCAGTCACCCCATCTCCATGTAGCACATGTTCCTCTTGGATCTTGGGAAGGGGACATGTCCTCATCTTTGCATGTTTGGGCTGCTTGGAGCCAAGCAGGACATGTTCTGACGACCAAGGGTGCCTTTCCCCTCGAAGTCACTCATCTCAGTTAAGCCCTACTGTGTGCCAGGGACTCAGCCAGGCCTGGATCCTAACCTGATCCTTGGATGGAAGGTGGTACATGGTACCCAAAGAGCGGAGAAGACTTCAGCAGTAAGACAGGGACCTGGGGATATGCCACGTATCCCAAGAACCTCTGTGCCTGAGCAGGCCTGGGATCGGACATTAGCGCCACTGTCCTGGTCTCCAAATGCTAAGATGGGTGACGAGCTGGACGCTGGATGGACTCAGTAGCTCAGACACTGGGGCCCGGTAACTAGTTAGGAATCAGCTGTTGCTTCTTTGGCAGGCCTTTTCAGCAATCTCCTACTCATCTTTCAAAACCCACAGGAAAAATCACCCCTTGGCATTCCCAAACAGAGCTGTTTGTCCAGAGCAAACCCCCAGGAGGCAGCAAATTAACTCAAGAGCAAGGTTCCTTCCACCCTCCTCCCACCAGTGCTGGTACAGCTGAGAGGCTGGGGCAGCTCGCTCTGCAGCTTATGCTTGCCCAGCAAGGCACTTCATACTTCTAAATAACCTTGAGGGCAAGTGGTGCGATCAGCCCATGTACCCTATAGGCTCTGCCCAGACAGGACAGCAACACTTCCTTCACAGTGAAAGCAGCGTTCTCTGTGGCCACATTGCCACTGCGATGGCGACAGCCAATCTTGCTATAGCGCGGGCTCCCTTTGCACTTGTAACTGTTACAAACATGTCACCTGCACTGATTCATCTAATCCTTGCAATGACTCTAGGAAGTAGCTTTCATTGGCACCCTATTTTTCAGGTAGGGTAATGCGGGAGAGATAGGACACCCTCACATCTACCACGGAAGTTGCTAGCTGCACGAGCACCGTGGTGTGGCTGAAACACTAGACCTCCCTGTGTCCCCTGCCTGCTGTGACCCTGCCCCGCATGGACACCCTACCAGCACGTGTGCTTTGCAGGAGGCCTTTGGTCCCAAGCTCAGCAGCTGTAGGATGTAAGCAGCTGCTGGGGCATTTCTGCAGCCCAGGAACTGAGAGGATTTAAGCTTGCTTGGTGCTGGAGCCACCGTCCATGTCTGAGGAGAGAGGGATGTAAGGGCCACCACTCTGGCATAGGTGTTGTTAGGAAGCCCTTGTCTGGAAAGTCCATGTAGCAGGACCATCAGGCTTGGCGGGAGCTGGGCTCCCTGATTCCAAGAGAGCAGACCCTGCTGGAGGCCTGGCCCCCTAGGTGCTGGATCAACATGTGGGCATCCAGAGCCTATCCTGGCTGCTGGAGACTAGGTTGGGTGGTCTTTGGCTTCGCTGTGCCAGGGGCCCAGGAAGCTAGCATTTGCATCCTGCCCTCCTCTCCTGGTGGGGACAGTACAGTCACTGAGCCAAGCATAGGCAGATCAGTGCTTCAGGCCATGGGAGGTCTTTGGAGATGGGGTGACCCAGGGAGGCAGGAGGGATGCAGAATATAGACATCAGATAGGGACTGAGTGTCAGGATGTCTGGGTTCTGATCTTTGCTCTGTATAGAAACTAATCTGAGCCAGATCTCTACCCAAGGATTACTTCCTAGATTGCTGACTGAGGACTCTTTTAAGTTTCTCATGAAACCCTGCACATCCTTTCAGCAGTGCTGGGCACCCTTATAATTTTACATTTGCTGGTGCAATTGATGGAGGCTGCCTCTTGAGCTAAGACGAGTTCCATGAGGGCAGGGATCACCACTTGCTCTCCCTTGGGTCTCCAGCACCTAACAGAGTCCAAGGACGTTCAATACATGAGTGAACGAATGGGGCGATGTGGCTGTGCTTTTGCAGGGCAATCCACTCTTCCACCCTGATGCCCAAAACAATCGCTGGGAAAGTGTCCACTCCAAGCCAGGCATGGGGAGACGCAGAGCTGACAAGCAGAGGCAGACGCGTTCACCGGCCGCACGGTACGCAGGACTGGCCACAACCACTCAGAGTGGTGCTAGAAATCAAGGACCACGACCTGGGAGATTGTAAGCAGGGCCAAGCTGGAAGCTCATGTGGAGAAAACCATTGCTGGCGGAGGGAAGTCTGGCGATGAAGGCCAGGGCTTACTTGCCCGTGCGGCCCTGCATCAGGGAGGCTGGCCGTGACCCGGAAGAACTAGCGCTACCGCACGGTTTCAGGCACAGGGGCATTGGGGGCTCCGGGGGTTGGGGACAGGACGGAGCAGCAGTCAGTCTGGCGCCTTTGCAGCTCTGGCGCCGAGGTTGCCCTGGCAGGGGTGGGGGGGGCACAGCGCACTGCGCAAGGTTGAGGTTTCTGCCTCTGTCACGCTGCAGGAGCCTCAGGAGACTGGTTTTCCTCCCTGACGTCAAGTTAAAGGTCACCCAAGTCCCAGGTTTCCTGCCAGAGCCCATTTAGCAGCCCTTCTCTTCTCTTACCCAGACCCATTAGAGATCCCACAACACACCCAGGACCACCTCCCAGGGTAACAAGTCCCCTGGGGTCTAGAGTCACTGCGAGAAGCAGGGCTTCCTTTAATTTGTCCTAAACTTAACCTCACTCAAGTTTCAAAGAGGCCCCATCTTCCCAGCACTTCAGGACAGAGTGAAGGAGGAAATGTACCCCGAGCTGGCGAGGTGGGAAGGGGAACTCAGGACAGCAGGCTCCAGCGGCCTCCGGTGCCCCCCCAGTCAACAAGCTGTTTTCCCACAGGCGCGGCCCCTCTGCTCCCCGGCCTGGCCTGCGCAGATGAACTGGAAGTGAACCTAGGCCGCCAGCTAGCAGCCGGCTCCATCGCGGTGGGAGCTTGCAGCCCCAGGACGCCGGGCACTGCCCCTCCTCCAGACTCCCCTTCGCCCCGCCCCACCCCTCACGCCCCGGTCCTGGGCTCAGTTTCAGAAGCCCTAGCCAGGGGCTTGCTTCCCTTCCGGCGCCTCCCCCTCCACAACCAGCCAGAGGGGGCCCCCCGCGGTGCCAGGTCTGCACCTTGTCACCAGTGTCCACTGTCCCCTCGTACCTGGACACCCACAATAGGCACCTCCCTCCATGCCTGTCCTCCGGCCTCCATAATTCACTGTACCTCACCAAAGGAAGGAAACGCTGGACCTAGAGCCTGGCGTTCCTACTTTTAAAGCTTTCCAGGGCCATCCTGACTCTTTGAGGAGGAAATGTACAAATTCCACAGCCAGAGAACCGCAGGGCGCCCCAGGCTGGCCACCTCCGTCTCACTTAGTCGTTTCCCTGGCTACTCTGGAAATAATTAAGTCTATTGAATTTATTTTATAGACACTTTTGATAGTGGCTTACTCTAGGCAGTGCTCAGACCAAGCACTTAGATTCTGAATTATTTATAGCTCTGCACAGGCGGTGCCAATTGTCGATTCAAATGTCACCTTCTGAGGGAGGCCTTCTCAGACCACCTCAAACCTGCTGCTACTGCGTCCCACCAGGCTGTGTTGAAAACCACCCCTGGATCAGTCTGTAAACCTCAAATACAAAATTTTTCACTTGTCAGCGATCCTCTAATAAAGATAGGGTCTAATCATAAAAAGAATCCCTTGATTTATATTCTTTTCAACAATGTTTTCTTCTTGTGCTTCTTTTGTCAGGCTCTTCAGCTGGCATGGAAGCTCTAGGATGGAAAGACCGGTCTGCTCCTAGAGCCCTGGGCCTGCATGTTGGACGCTGAGAAATATCTGTCGAGTGAGTGAATGAAGGGGTCACCTGCCACAGGAGGCTTCTAAACACCACAGCTGCTGCGTATGGACTGCAGGATATCATTGGTGAGATATTTCCTGTGGACGCTGCTTGGAGGCCCAATCAGGGGATGGGTTTCTAGAAGGCAGGGGTCAGGTCTTGTCCGTCATCGTGTAAATACAAAAATAACAACTGGCGCCTTTGCGGCAAGCCGAGATCCACTTCAGTTTGTAAAGGAGCTTCCCAGGCATGAACTCACTGGCCTCTCGCATCTGTTCTGGGTGACTGTCATAGCTCCACTTTACAGATGGGGAGCTGGGGTCCTGAGTCGGGCCAGTCACATGTTCCAGGCAAGGTCCAAAGCCTTCCTAGAGGCTGTATCTGCCCAAGTACTGGAGCTCTGTATTCAGCAGGACTCAGTGCAGGTAGCTGTAGTCACTGCAGCCAGCAGGCAGTTAGAAATGCTCCTGTTGGAGCAGATAGTTGTGGAAGAGGCCAGTCCCCAGGGTAATCGTATGCAGACTTGGGAGGGACAGTGGGGGTGGGCTGGGCCTTAGGACAGCTGGGTGGCATCAGCACCATACACTTATTAGGCGCCTCCCTGTGCCAGGCCCTGGACAGAACACTCTATACGCATGTCTTTATTCCTTGTCACTGGTTGAGGTAGCTGTCATTGTCATCCTGATTTTACAGGCAAGAAAGCTAAGACTCAGGGAGGTTAACTCACTTACCCCTGGTACCTCAGTCAGACCCTGAACTCAGCCAACTCATAATGCTGCTACTTTGTTGTCCAGGCATTTCTAGGAATGGCTGGGTGATGTCAGAGCCCCATGCCTGCTAAAGTTAAAGCTCTGGTCCTATCAAGGCCAGTGACAAAGTGAGGCAGGAAAGACAGCAGGACGTTGTCACTGCAGGTTCTAGGTGTCCCTTGTAACATGAAGAAGGGGCTCCTGGAAGCCTGAGAGCAGGGGTGGCCTTCACCCTTCCTAGGACGCTATGGGCTTAGTGCTTGGGGGTAGCCAGTCCCCAGACCCCAGCCTGCAGTGCTGGCCAGACAACAGAGCCAGGTCTTGTGGGAATGAAGAGGGCCGGGAGATCCAGGAGTTCCCTAAGCCTGAGACCAAGGAAGTGACTCCTCAGGTGCATGGGGTGGGGGTGGAGGGGTCAAGATGCTAGGGGCAAATGCTGAGGAACAGCCAGCCCCCTAGAGGGCTGCTAAAATGCACCCCAGAAAATTGCCCCAACCAGAGCTTCCTTCGAATAATAAAATCTGGTTCCATCTCTGTATCTATCCCCTCCTGCCTTGTTCTGGCAGAATCTGTACATCTGTCTCTATGCGGAAGCATAATCCTGCTGCCTGAGGTGTTCACCCTCAGTGGGTGGGCTTGGAGCCTGCAGGAGAGCACAGGCCATGAGCCAACTCCAGGGGTCTGCTGTGCTCCACAGAAGCAAGTGGAGGCTGTATCTGCCCAAGTACAGGAGAGGATGTGACTTCACCTCTAGAAATAGTTGTGTGGTGGGTGGTGGCCTCGGGGCCCAATGGGCTTGAAGGATGTGGTAGCATCCTTTGTTCAGCTTTACCAGAGGTACCACCTGTCAGGAAGGATGAGCTGTCTAATGGACAGAGGAATCCGGAACCACATACCTGGCTTGGCTGGAACCCTTGGC
>NDGN011252521.1:0-10393 GCA_002564285.1 Tympanoctomys barrerae | reverse complement strand
TTTATATTTCTTCATTTAAACAAGCACCACAGGGCCTGGGAAGTTAGCTCAATAGAATAAGCGCTTGCTTGGCAAGCACAAGGGTCTGAGTTCAATCCCTGGTTCCACCAAAAATAAAATAAAATAAAAACACCACAAAAACTGCTCTACTTTTATAATATAGTAGGACATCGTGCAGAAAGATATAATTTTAAATAATTATAATTTAGGGAACTATTTTTTATTTTAAGAATCTACCAAGAATGGTAAAGTTTTCCATCCATTTGAAATCAAAGCACAACTACATGCCCTGCACTGTGGTAGAAATCAGCATTGAGAACATTGAGTATTCTCTATGAGTGCCATATAAAATACGGAACAACAGCAAAGAGTAACAAAAGATGCCCTACAGCATAGATGTAGTTTATGGGAGTGTGTTTCTCTAGATGGCCTGCAGTTCAACAGTGCCTGTTTGAAATCCCTCTCTTTGGCTTTTTAGTAAAGAAGCTCTTGGTAATTTAGAGAGCATCATCTCATCACATGTTTTCATTGTCTAAGAGTTCAAACAGCTCTTTCCCTCCACAAAAAAAGCTGCTCTGATTTATTTCTTATGCATTTCACCTCTACCTGATCTTCTGTCTGTCTTCTTCATCACTTTGAAATACACAATTTTCATATCTGCCTAAATCAAATTCATCAGTGTTTTCTTCTTGTGAATACTTTTTGAATGCCAGTTTTGGTTCATTTAGGAAAAGAAAAAAAATCAAAGTATTTTAATTAATGTCATGAATTTCCAAATTGACCTATCCTTTCATTCATGCATTCTTTAGCATTTTGAATGTTTGGAAGTGGCCTGAAAGTTTGCCAGACAGAAAGAAAAGACAAGAAAGGGTCGCTGTGCTACTATATGTAAAACTAGCTGGGGACAATCCAGCTAGTGTCTTGTAGTGTCTCCAAGTACAAGCTGTGTTGCGTCGAACCTGCCCTACATTTGCCTAGAGAGTCATATTGGAGCTTGCGTTGCTCTTGCCTGGCATGCTGATTGCTTACAGATCATCTAATTGTTCTGTGTTGCAGCTTCTGCTACCTTTGAGGACTTCCAGATCCGTCCCCACGCTCTTTTTGTTCACTCATACCGAGCTCCAGCTTTCTGTGATCACTGCGGAGAAATGCTGTGGGGTCTTGTGCGGCAAGGTCTTAAATGTGAAGGTAAGTGGTTTGCTTTCCAAGAAGTCAAATTTCTCTTGGCATGATCCACTGGTGCTGTCCTCTAAGCCTCAAAATATTCTTCATGCAGTTTTTAGATATTCTCTTCATTTTGAAAAGACTTCCTGTCTTTGTATATTTACCCTGACCTAGGACCACTGATTCTCATATTTTCCTCCCTCATAGCATGTCTCACCTCTATTGTATTTGAGAGGTTAATCAAACCACCCAAGATCACTCAGCTCCCAAATAGGTTAACATGGAATATATACCTGAGTTTCTACGCCAGAATTTTACCATGTCCGTGGAAGTAACTCCCTGACTGCACAATTCAGCATGCTTGAACACCCTCATAAACTTTTATGGCCTCACCCAATCATCCCCTGTTCTTATGGATTGAAGAGGATGGAGCTCTTTGAACTTTGGCCAACAGGACAAAGCTTTATAATGTAACTTATAAATATGCTCATCGTAGATGTTTAATTTATTCTGTGAGTAGAAATTTTGTTTAAACTCTATGCTATGAAAAGTTCTTTGTCCTACTGCAGTGGATTAACAGGTGTGTCAGGGTGTGGAAAGCCTACCCGAGGACTGTTGCCAACAGCATAAAAGAACTGGAGGGGAAGATGGTGTGCTGTTGACTCTCCTGGAAAAGTTTGTCATGCTGGTTTTCCTGATATGAACTCAGCTGTTCTCATCATTGGAGGGGCTCAGGTCCTCACTGTCACTAAGGATGGCTTCTCTGGCCCTTACCTTGAGCATCGCTTCCTGGCTTCAGTGCAGGTCCCTCAGCCTGCTGACACAGATCCTGTTGTTGCAGAGTTTCTAGCTTCTACCATTGACCTTGGGCCTTCCCAGTGCAGATCCATGATGTAGACTGGTATTATTCTAGGCTATAGGTTTTCCACGGGACTCATGCAAGGACATTGCTGTGGGATCAAGACACATAGCTGGATTCCTTGGGTCCCTAGTGTGTGAACAGATCCCAGCACTTTTCTGTATTTGATTCTTTAGGTGAATATTATAAAGTATTCCTATATTTATGTGTCCTGTATTAAATTTATTCCCTTAAAAGCCCTAACTATAATGCCTGTTTGAAACATGAAGAAATTCTGAGTTACATCACTGGGTGCATGGGGCATATGAATAGTAGAACTATTGAAAGAAAAATTACTTCTCTAAGTGAAAAAAAAGTATGTTTTCAATTTTCTTTTACCTATCACCCAAGGAACCAGCATGTAAACTATTTTATGTATTTTCTTAACAATTTTATAATATAGCTACTATTCTCTGTAT
Source organism: Tympanoctomys barrerae (assembly GCA_002564285.1). Lineage (NCBI taxonomy): Eukaryota > Metazoa > Chordata > Mammalia > Rodentia > Octodontidae > Tympanoctomys > Tympanoctomys barrerae. The sequence continues at coordinate 7,912 of NDGN011252521.1, read as the reverse complement.
TTTACAGATAGGGAAATTAAGATGAAGCATTTTGTTTAATCTGACAAAGAAAACCAAGCTGTAGAAGGAGGATTTAAATCAGTGTCAAAGTGGTAATGCACTGTGGTTAATATCTTCTGTACATTTCCACTCATGTTTTCACTTGTGGAAGCTAAAAATCACTTAGAGAATTAACTTGGATTTTTGTTACTAGATCCCTCAAAGCCTAAGTTCAGTGCATTGCCAAATATTTGTAGAGGTGATAGCCACAGTAGTTGCTGGACTTGTGTAACAAAGTCAGAATTCAAAACCCATTTATAAATTGTGGGTTCAGGAACCAGAGAGAGAGAGAGAGATCACAAGAAATTTTGCATTTTCAAATAGTGTCAAGAAAAAGAGAAGCACTTGAGCTATTTCCAAGGTTTAGCTATGACAAATTGCACTGCTGTAAACATGGGTGCACGTATATCACTGTGGTATGATGTTTTCAGTTCTTCTGGGGAGATATCCACAAGGGGAATAATTGGGTTGAATGGGTCCTCTAGTTCTAAGTTTCCGAGGAATCTCTACACTGATTTCCACAGTGGAAATCAGCCTGCACTCCCACTACCAGTGGAGCTGGGTTCCCTTTTCCCCACAGCCTCGCCAGCATTTGTTACTGGTTGACTTCTTGATGAGAACCCTTCTTTCAGGGATGAGATGGAATCTCAGTATTGTTTTAATATCCATTTGTTGAATGACTGATGATGCTGAGGGGTTTTTTTCCTATTTATTTGCCATTTGTATTTCTTTGTCTAACAAGTGTATATTCATGTCTTAAAAAATGAGTACTATTTTTAAAAATTAAAAAAAATCATAGTTTAACAATGAGTAGTGGGATGATTTTTATGAAGGAACAAAAGCTATGTTTCTTTTCTCTTTCCAGGATGTGGTCTGAATTACCATAAGAGATGTGCATTTAAAATCCCCAACAACTGTAGTGGGGTGAGACGGAGAAGGCTCTCGAACGTTTCCCTCACTGGGCTCAGCACAGTCCGAACATCTTCCACAGAGCTCTCCACCAGTGTTCCTGATGAACCCCTTCTGGTACAGTGTCCTGTTTATCCATTTCCCCATTTACAAGAGAAGTCTACGGGACACTGTGGTAACAGTGTTAGTCAGACCATGTGCTGAGAGGGAGGACACATCCAGGGGTTACTGATGTTTCCTCCTGCCTCTGCTGTGGATGAGTCAGTACCTCATCAGATATACAGAAGCATTTAGTCTACTTTTATCTCTGAGTTTAGAGAAATGATAAAATACATGAAGTATTTTATCAATTTCACAATCATAGGCTCAGAGCAGCACAAACCAATGTGTTAGTGTTGCAAAGCACAGTTTGTCAAAATTTGGAAACCAAAGATAGAATATATTGTTTGTACATTACTGGAGTAATTTGTGGCATAGCTGAATATTTGTATGGGGAGAAAACTTGAGGTTGGTTTTTATGGAAATTTGAAAAAGTCTTTATTTGCATATATCTATAGCTATATCTATAGATAGATCTACATATGTGCAAATTTATCATCAAACATGAACCAATAAACCACATTAGAATCATAGCATTTAACATTTTTTATTAACTCTAAAAGAGCTTAGGGATATTATTTGAATATGCTTTTTCAAGGAAGGTAAACTTTTATCAATAGGAATATTCCATGCTTTGTTTTCTGTTTGTTTATTTTGTTTTGTTTTTTGTGGCCAGCGCAGCCTGCCCTAGGGGTGGGACCGGCGTGGCTTGTGGTACCAGGATTGAACTGTGATCCCTGAGCTTGCGTCAGCCTGCCTAAGCAGGCACTTTAGACCACTGAGCTATCTTGCTGGACTTCTATGCTCTGTTTTTATGAGGGAAGGTTTTACATTGTTGTCATCCTTTATGTGCAACTCTTAGGAAAGGTGAGTTTCCTGCCAGTAGCAAGGAAAATATGCTTTGATCACTATGTAGAAATTATGGGTGTGATTATATTTTATTCTAGGAAGTTCTGTTATTTAGAGTAAAGGATGTTCTTACTGAAAAATGGTTAGGTCAAAATGTATTTTTTTAAAAAATTGCTGTCTTATCAACTTCTTAGCCTAAAATTTCTTTGATTGAATTTGAATTTTTATAATCTATAACAGTTATTCTTGCTTTTATATAGAATTATTGAGAGTGAGGGTATTTGTAATGGAGGCATTAAACAATTTAAAGAAACAAATTAGTAAATTAATGATTTCTTTTCAGTTTTTCCAGAGCAACTTCTAAAAAGCTTGTTTAAAAACTCAAAAGTGGGCCAGGGAGATGGCTCAGTGGAACAAGTACTTCCCTGGCAAGCGCAAGGGTCTGAGTTCAATCCCCAGTTCTACACACACACACACACACACACAAAGCATAAAAACTCAAAAGAAATCTAAATCTCTAGTAATTCCTCATTAGAATAGCTTCAAACCTAGAGCTAATTATACAATTTATATGTAAATGTAATTTATGTTATGTAACAATAATTTTTACTACAGATTTTTATGCAATAAACCAAATCATTTATCAATCTATTTATTCATTCATTCATTCATTCATTTTGTGGCCAGCTCAGCCCACCGGGGATGGGGCTGGCACAGTATGTGGTACCTGGGATCAAACCGCAGTCCCTGCTCTTGCCTATGCTTGCCTAGACAGGTGCTTTAAATCACTGAGCTATCTTGCTGGCCCAAAACCAAATTATTTAATTGCCTTATTTAATTAAATGGAATATCTATTAGATTATTTCAATTACTTCATTGTAAGTTTTATTTTATTGAAGATGTTGAAATTAATTGGTATTTTATTAATAAATGGTGCACTTAATAGTAGAATGAATAAAAGTTTAACCTAAAATATATTTACAAAATTATATTTTAACCATTCTGTCAAGAATGCTTGCAAAATCATGATTAAGTAAGACATTGATAATGCGACAACTATAGGAGCCTTAAGATACTTTGATCGCTTCTCGGCCTTTGGCTAAAATCATGTGAAGATACTTTGAACGTTATTGGTATTTTAAGACTTCATGAGCTTTTAAAAGGTGTTCTTACAAATTTATGATATTAAGTATATAAATTTCCTCTCAAAATATAAGAAAATGAAGTTTTCTATGTCATAACTTTTTATAAAGTATCTGATTTTGTATACAGATTAAAACATTTTTTAAAATTTATTCAATTTTGACAACGAAATTGAACTTCAGATTTCTATCATATTGCTAAGGTAGAAAAAAAGTATAACAGCATACATCATATGACATTATTTTTCATCAGTTTGCCATTAAACTACATTGATTATGCTAACCATATAGCAGTCCATCTTTCAAGAAAATCTGAAACATCATTTTATGATATAACAGCTCAAGGGGGTGTATTTATTTTTTCAACTGTTGTTACTATTAGTAGGAAGTGAAATAACTCAGTAGACCTTGAGAAGAACACACTAATATATCATATATAAGTATACTTGTTGGGATATTTTTTGGGACAACTGCCGAAGACCAGACTAAATGGTCATATCTTTTTGTGCTTTTTTCCTTGTTTTATTTCTATGTGTTCTTTAATATTTAAGAAGAGTCAATGAAGGGCTGAGGATATGGCTCAATGGCACAAGTGGCTGCCTGGCAAGCACAAGGTCCTGAGTTTGATTCATGGTACACAAAAAAAGAGTCAATGCAAAATAAGATGTGTGACAATTCTAGGAGAATGTTGTAGAAATGTAGCCTTAAGTATGAAAGAGAAATCAATTCTTGCACAAGGGATAGCTATAAAATCTGAATAAAATGTGACAGAACAGAACAAGGTTTGAGGAACATTGTTTAAAGACATCTCAGGGCATCCGAATGAACTAGGATTTGAGGGAGAGATCACAGAGAGATGGATTACAGAGCAGCTGCTCACAGAGAAGACTATCCAGTCCAAAGTATGCACAGTGCTGAGATGGAAAGCACAGGAAGCAGAACAGCCATGTAGTATTGCCAAATGTAAAGCCATACCTAAAACAAGATAGTGTTACACAGGGTTTATGTGTAGAGTTGAGATAACACAGTATCACACAAGAAAGGAAAAGAAACTAATGAATAAAACACGGTCCAGAGACCACATAAATATGCAAGTCAACTCATTTGTGATCATGAGAAGAGACAGTCTTTTCGACAAATGTTTCTGTCACCAGATTGATATTTATGAGAAACAATTTTTTACTCTATGCCATCCACAAAATCACTTGTAGATAGATTGGGCACTTGAAGGAAAAGCTATAGAAGAATAAATACAAGAATTTTAAAAAAATTTAAAGTTTTAAAAGGCCTTTTTAAATAAGACTCAAAGCAAGACTTGAGGGAAAAATGGAAAAAAATTGTGTATCAATAGAGTTAAGAATTTATTTCACTTGTAAACAACAGTAAGAAAATATACAAGCATGCCCTGGAGAGGAAATGATAAATATATGATAGATAGATAGATAGATAGATAGATAGATAGATAGATGCAGTGTTATAACACCTCATTTCCAGAACATATAAAGAAAATTTACAGAATGTTGGAAGACAGTCAGCCCCACTTAAAATGTAGCAAATTCTCCAACAGTGGTTATGGGAGAAGTTAGCCAATAAAGCTGAAAATGAGGGTAGCATCATTAGTTACAGAAGAGTATAAATTTAATACTCATCCACAGTTAGGTCTTTTTACATCAAATACCCTAACATGGAATGAAAACACAACAATAAGTATGTATTGGTGAAGGTACTGAGTGACTAGATCTTATACACATGGCATTTGCACATCAGCAGTTCTGCCTCTAGGGGCACAGTCAACAGAAACAGGGTTTTGATTCATATGCAGAAAGATATGCTACAAACTGGTTGGTAATGTCTTGTTCCTAGCAGCTAAAACCTGGAAACAATTGGTACAGTCATACAATTGAACATATGAATGACATACAGTAGAATAAATGAACCACGGACTCACTCAGCAGCATGGCTGCATGTCACAAAATAATATTTAAAGAAAGAAATTAGACACAAATAGTAAATACTTATGAAACCAGTGGATAAAGTTCGAATCAAGCAAGCAACTTTAAGGTAAAACACATCAACATAACAGTTCTTCTCAGTGAGGTGCCAACTAGGAGGGAACAGAAATGAGATTTCTAGGCACCAGAAGTGTTTTATTTCTTCATGAGTAAGAGAGGTTCCATGGGTGAATACACATGCAAAACCTCATTGAGCTTTACACTTAGAGCTTTACATGCCTTATTCCACATAAATTATACCACAATAAAATGTTTTAAATAATAACACCAATAGCTATGCAAAAAGCAAATTATAAAATCACTGGGGTTCTTCATCACAGGTTATATAAGAATGAAATAACGTATCAGAATAATCAATAATTTGATAACGTTATGAGATTTCTTTCAGCCAGTTAGAAGAAAAGGGCGTTATAAAGCTATTATTATTTAATAGCATGAAATAAGTTCTTTAAGTGTTAACTGTGACACAGCACTCTGAAACACATGGAATGTCTTCACATTATAAAAATTGTTTTTTACAATAGTTTTTTATTATAGATGCAAAACTGTAATCCATGTGAACTTTTTCAAGGGAGAAACAAAACAAACCAAAACTCTGATGTAGCATTATGTAAAATACCAGTGAACTAATTGGCTCTCTTTTTTTATGCTCTATGGATATTTCTGGTGAATATCCAGAAATCTTTCACTTGAAAATAAGATAAGCACATAGGCTGTCCATATAGTTTGCAATGTCATTCTAAAACATGATTTCATAAAATATTGTACAAGTAAGCAAACAAATTATGTTCAAATAAAATTGGGGAATACTTTCTGCCCCATCCAAATAATGAATATGAAAATAGTTATTAAAGATAATAAAATGTCCAAAATATCTTGCAATGATGATATCAGTGTTCTTAAACTGACTTAAATATAGAACAACTTTTTCTCAGAAAATCTAAGAATATCCTATGGGGGGAATCAAATTGAGGAAAAGAAAACTTTAGAGAAATCAGTGATCTCCATGTTGTTTTAATTTGCATGGTTCAAATGATCAGTGATGTTGAAATTTTTTAATGTATTTATTTGCTGTTTGTGATTCTTCTGGGAAGTATCTGTTCATTTCCAATGCCCATTTTTTTTCATGGGGTCTTTAAATTTGTAGGGTCTGACTTTTTTTCACTTCTTTCTATGTTCTGGATATTAGTACTTTGATGAATGTGACATTATGCATATCTAAATTGCACTAATTAACTTAATTATTTAAAAAAGAGAAATCAGTGAAGCATGCATATTGCATAATCCAAAAAGCAAGGAGCTCGTGTCATTTAGCTGAAGTTGAATTCTGAAGTTGAATCCAGGACTCGCGACTGGATGAAAATCATGAGTCTGGCTACGAATTGTAGAAACTGGAAAGAGTAATATCTTCTTCAGAAGTTGAAATTCTGTCTCACACAAACAGGGTGGCAAATTTTTCCTGAAAAAGCACAGTTGGGTCTGTGCTCACATGAGGAGCAGTTGCTCTGATTTGTGCAGATCTTCTCATCAATCCAGAAATACTACAAACACTATTAGAAAATGATTAACTTTGACAAAACCTCCTTTTAAATGTATGCAGCTCCCAAAGTAAAACCAAATGAGTTCATTACCTGTAGATTCGGAATAAGGACATAAAATTTCAAAGAACAAGTAAGATTTTTCTTAACTCATAGTAATTCATTACTGGAAAAAAAAATCAATGATCTGAAAACACATGTATACTTTATTTTTGAGAAATAGAATCAGCCATATTTTAGTCTTGGTTTGATTTTGAATTATCGGCTAGAGAGCAGCTTGACAAAACCAGAGACAAAAGGATTTAAGACAGAATATCTTCAATATAAATTATCACCTAACTCGTACCTGCTCGTGCAGGATTCCTCTTATGTTTTTCACTGACGCTTTGTCCTTTTGAAGCACAAAATCCAGAGTACCACTTTTACTTCTAAATTATATCTCAACTTTGAATGAAATAAAACTGAAACTGAGTTCTCTACTGTGAGTAAAGGATGGACTGTAGACAATTCTGTCTTATTAAATCTTTACTATGGGACTTCTTAAAGTTTTTCAGCAGCTGAGACTGATTACTCATCAGCTTATTCTGGCCTGCCAGCAGTTAGGAATTTTGTAACATTTGATTACTTTGATGACCTTTTTATTTTTTTTTCCCATTGAGAGGAAGAATTATTATGAGGAAAATCTGATCTTTCACATAAAGGTCAAAAATGCTTCATTTTGACTATAATTTATTTTCAACAAATAAAAGCATCATCTTTCATCACTGAAATTCTTGACAGGTAGACTTTTTTGAACCTCTACTCACTCACAACTGTAAACTGTCTTTAGTTATGCGTTTATGACTATGATTCCATTTTATTTTAGAAGAAGATTCCAGCTCACTTTCCTTGTGGTTACAATCAGTATAACATTTTGCTTTTACTTGAAAATGTACCTAAATCAAACATTATTGAGTAACATTCATTGCTTTCTTCTAATAACATTGTTTTCCTGTCTTTCTCTCCTTTTATTCTGCATCTTTTCCTGCTTTTCGCACTTACCACTCCATCTTTCAGTCTCCTGTGAGTCCTGGCTTTGAGGTAGGTACTCGACTATGGTAGGCATTAGAAATGTGCATTACCCTCTTTTTCGAAACAATATTTTAATATTAGATTGACATCTGCATTTATTCCACAAAAATATGCAGATCAGAGTTTAGCTCAGAATTAAGCCTGTTGAACAGCAGAAAACAAATCAATATAATCATTAGGTCAGATATTGCTTTTGTTGTAGGCAGCCAAGTTAGATAGAAATATTATAGGCAGTCAGACAGGGCCAGGCCCT
>NDGN011252482.1:0-21449 GCA_002564285.1 Tympanoctomys barrerae | reverse complement strand
AGGTATTTTCCATCAAGTATTGATATGTTAAACTTTAAATCCCTACAGAATGTGAAAAAAATATTTAAAAAATAGAAAAACAATTACATAGTTTTACACAGAAATTTAGAAATCTAACCTTATGCAGTGTTGTAGCAGGACAGTCCTATGACACATTTTATTATTAGAAGCCTAACTGAACATGTTTACAGCTAATCCTTACAACCTTGATTTTGTTGTGCTAAGTGAAGTTACTACATACAAGCATAATACTGTATTTTTATGAATTTACTACTGATATGTGATTGCGTCTCTGTACCTCACACTTTAATTAGTAGCATGTTCTGTCTTTTCAGCCAGTTTTCCTTTTAGTCATAAGTGGTTTATTTTTGCCTTGATTTGCATTTTTGATTAATGGCAAGAGTAACTTCTATGTGTCTTTTGGACATAGACATCATTTTGCATGTTTTCATTCTCTCATTTTCTGATACAGGATTGGTCTTTTGGGTCATGATTTATATGGCCTCTTTTTTCATGTATCCATTTATTTTTATGGAGATAGGGTTTTCTACTTCATAGTTCAGGCTAGCCTTGAATTCACTATGTGGTCAAGACTGGCTTGAAGTGTTGGTAGTGCTCCCGAGAGCCAGGATTAGAGATGTGTGCCTCTGCTCAGCAGTGCTCTCTTTATATTAGGGATATTAATGTGTTACATGTTATAGATTATTTCTGAGCTCGGCATTTTGTCTTCTACCTGTATTTAATTTTGCCTGTTTTTTCTTCACCAACTTAAATTCTCTTTTCGTAATTGTTGAGTTTGTACTTAGGAATTATTTTCTGGTGTATATTATTTTCTGCTGTCATGTGTATCCCTAGGGAAGTGTTTATTCTTAGAAAGTTTTGGCTTGGCAAATTGGTTTCTTCAAGTTAAATTGCCTCTTCTACAAATAAAAGAGACAAACTAATCATTGGTCTTTCTATTGAGATTTTTATAATGTATTTCTTGTTAAAGTTCATTACTAGTCATTTGCAACTTTGTTTTTAAACAGGCGACTCATTTAAATTTTTTTTTGGTGAATTGTTGATGCACATATGAAGAAAGCTTTGGCTTTTTTTATATTGATCTGTCTCTAATGTAGTTATTATAATCTGTCAAACCTAGACAAGTACATTTTTGTCTTTCAGTATTTATTCTTTGTCTTCTGAATAATTTGATATCTAATTCTATATCAAAGGAATAGTTTGATACCAAAAATAGTAACTTATTTTATATTTACTTATTATAGTAATAATGATTTTTGTCTTATATATAACCCCTGGCAGTTTCTTACTTAAATATGACATTTGTTGTTGCTTTCAGAGAGATTTCACAATAAACAATTCAGAAATAGTCCTGTTGCAAGTTTACTTGCAGTTAGTAATTACTCTTTTTAATTCGGAACTGATGATGAACTATGTTTAGATGATTTTTTTGTCATGGCATTACAGAATTTTTGTCTTTTCACAGATAGATGTAGCATAAATATCTTTAAAATAAAGTATAATTGATTACCTTGTGGTTGTGAACATCTATGTGCTATTTTGGATTTTTTGTTATAGGCAAACTTGTTTTATAAAATGAAGTCGTAATTTTTTTTTTTCCCCCAGAACCGGGGATTTTACTCAGATCGCTGCGCTTGCCAGGCAAGCGCTTATTCTACTGAGCCATCTCCCTGACCCCCGAAGTTGTAACTTTTATGTTTTCAAATACCCTGGATATGGAAAAACAATTAAATTATATATTTATTGGAAGTGCAACAGGAAGCATCTAAAGTACAGCTGGTTGCTATGTTTCTTTTCTTTTCTTTTTTCTTTTTTTTTTGGCAGAACCAGGGATTGAACTCAGGCCCTTCTGCTTGCCAGGGAAGCGCTTATTTCACTGAGCCATCTCCCCGGCCCCCTTTATGCTCCTTTTTATTAAGAGCTTCTTTTAACAACTTAGTTTCTTTTATAAACTACAGATTTTTTTTATCATTTGCTGAGAAATAATTTGATACCTAAAACAGTAACTTATTTTACATTAATTATACCCAAAAACTATGTAATATAGATATCAGCAGTTTAATTTTATCGTTAACAGTTTTCTTTAAAAGACATTTCCCTAGGACATGTATACTGATAATAAACTTTGAGAGGGAATTGAATAGTATTCCTTCAGGTGACAAAGTAGCACTTCTTTTGAAGGTTAAACCTCATTAGTTTAACCTGTAGAAAGTAAAACCTGTAGAAAAGGGTCAAGAGTAAGTGATTAATGTACTGCTTTTTCTTATTCCTAGGTGCCTTTTATCTGGTGTTTGAGTACATGGACCATGACTTGATGGGACTGCTGGAATCAGGATTGGTTCATTTCAATGAAAATCACATCAAGTCATTTATGAGACAGCTCATGGAAGGTCTAGATTATTGTCATAAGAAGAACTTTTTGCATAGAGATATTAAGTGTTCTAATATCCTCCTAAATAATAGGTATGGATATCATCTCTGTATATAAAAAACGTATAATGGTTACCTTGATTCTATTGAAAGTGATTAAAATTTAGTTCATTGTGAGCTGGAGAGATAGCTTAGTTGTCTAAGCCCCTGTCTGGCAAGTATAAGGACCCCGGTTTGATACCTGGTACCACACATCATGTCAGCCTTGCCTCCACTGAGCCGGCCACCAAAACTGGGCATGGTGGCGCACACCTCTAATCCCAGCGCTAGAGAGGCTGAGACAAGAGGATCACTACTAGTCTAAGCTGGGTAGTGAGACCCTTTACCAAATAAGCAAACAAACAAATAAATAAATGAAAGATTTCTTTTAAAAAAAAATGTAGTTCATTGCTTCAAAACTGTTTCACTATTTCATCAGTAACACTCAGCTTTGGGCTATCTCTAAAACTGTGTTAAATATACTTAAATTAACTTCCAGGAATAGTTTATGATGTACATACGTAAACTTGGTTTGCCTTTCTCTTTAGTACTCTTCCAAGCAATATGAATAGGTCTTTAAATAATTAGTAATAAGAATTTAGCTTATTTGTAAATCAATTTTAGCTTTTTTGGGGGGGTGGTGGCACTGGCGATCGAACTATAAATCAACTTTAGAATTAAAAGTCATCAGTGCGGGGCCGGGGAGATGGCTCAGTGGAATAAGCGCTTCCCTGACAAGCACAAGGGCCTGTTCAATCCCCGGTTCCGGAAAAAAAAAAAAAAAAAAGTCATCAGTGCTTTGAAATTAGCTGTTTTTGACATATGTATAAAGAGTATGTTAAATCTTTCAGTAACAGCTTAATCTTAATGCTAGTACTTCTGTGGTAATTGGTATTAGTTTAAATGAAGCTTGTCTGGTTCTGATTTTAATGAGTGGAATATACTCCAATATTCTTGATATTTCCAAATGCTGAAAATAAACATAATTTTTAAATGATTTTATTTAGAACTGACGAGATAGCTCGGCAGACTAAGTGCCTGCTTAGGCAAGTGCAGGGACTGGGGTTAGATCCCGGGCTCCACATACAGCACCAGCACTGCCCCTAGGCACACTGAGCACTCTATCAAGATGGCATGGTGGTACATGCCTATAATCCCAGTGCTAGAGAGGCTAAAAATAGGAGGATCACTATGAGTCCAAACTGTGTAGTGATAGCCTGTACCAAGATATTAAAAATAAACATATGATTTGATTTAGTTCTTGAACACTGTTAACTCGAATTTAATAGTTTTTCTTATTCCTAAGTAGTCACATGCTATTTTCATTGAAGTAGCTTTTTAAAATACAGACTGAGCAGTTCCTAAACCAGTATTTTTCTAGTACTATTATAATCATAATTACAGTAATAGTAAAGTAGTCTCTTGAGTATCCCTTAGGGATTGGTTCCAAGATAACCCTTTTTCCCTTTGCCAAAACCTGTGTATACTCAAGGCATACAAATTGGTATAAGGTTTGCAAAGGACCAACTGCTTCCTCTCCTATACTTTTAAGTCATTTCTACATTTCTTATCATATGATGAAAATGCTTTGTGAACAGTTGATAATCTGTATTGTTTAGGGAATCATGTAAGAAAACATCTACACATGTTCTGTACACATGCAATTCTCTTTTCCCAAATATTTTAGGTCTGCAGTTGAACCTGCAGATTTGAACAAAAGTACTAATTATTACCTATCTTTTCTTGTAAAACTTTAGTAATACTGCTGTGTGAGCATATTTCTGATGAGTTCTAGAAATAAAATATGAATGTGTTACCAGTTCAGAGTGGTTACCACCTTTTGTTCACTTTTGTCTTTATTTCCACCAGAGGGCAGATAAAACTTGCAGATTTTGGACTTGCTCGATTATATAGCTCAGAAGAAAGGTAAGAGTATACCCAAATGAATATTGTAGACTAATGTTCCATTTTAGAAGGTGTACTAGTTTTTTAAAAGAAATTTTTCTTGGCTAATCAAAATAATGAACTTTTGTACCATTATGAGTATTTTAATTACAAAATTTTATGTATTTTAAAATAATTGGTTTTTAACTTACAGGTAAATGCAAATTCTGTTAAGATGTGCAGCTTCATATATGACTGAAGTAAATTAAAGAACTTTCTAAATTCATATGTCAGTTTCTGATGCAGATTAATATAATAAACTATTCTTAGTTTTTGTCTGGTAAAAAAAATTAGTACTTTCTGAATTACACAGCTTAGGTTTAAAACTTTGTGGGTCCCCTCCTCTCCTTTTGTGCTGTTGGTGGTTAAACGCAGGGCTTCACACATGCTACGCATATTCTATACCATGGAGTTATACCCCAAATTCATCAATTTTTAAAGTTGGTTTTATTATCTTAAACTTTGGGGAAATGGTATAGTTATATCTATCTATGTGTGGTGCCTCTGACTCCTTGGAACTTGAGGAAGTTCATTGAATAGGAGAAAAAGGGTGGAGCTTCTCTTGGCTAAAGTTGTATATACCTTACTTGGCTCCCTTTTGTGCCTGGTAGTGGTGAAAAAAGACTTGCTTTTTAGAGCTAATACACTATAGAATTAATGGTGTTTAAATTTCTTATAATCTGCCGTTTTTGCTTTAATTTTTATATTTATATATCAAAATATATACATGTATATATATATGTTTCTTTAGTATCCACCCTAATGTAATGAAATGTCACTTGGTTGGAATTCTTACATGTTTGCTTTCAGTTTTTGGTTAGTTGAAGTAAAACTTAACTCAGTTTAGATTTTCCAAAGTGAAAAACCATTTCGAGAATTCTTTCCATTATTTGTTGCTGGCGAGGTTTTCAAATACTGTGTTTGGGATCTATGAGGATTCCATGAAACTCATGAGAAAGTAGTGTGAAAGAATTGACAGGGATCTAGTCCTTTCTGCCTCACCTATGAGTTGTAGTATATGTGCTGAAACAGTGAGCACTATGCCTGCTGTAGCAGAGTATATTCTAGTGTTTATTTTACCTATTACATTTACACTTAATATTTTCAGAATGGATTGTGTGGTTATATTTTTGTGGAAGTTTGAAACTATTCTAGAGCCTAAGAGACTATATATACCTCATTTGTATTTTAGAAAACAGAGCCCCAGTAAATGTTTCTCCTTTTATTTAAATTTATTTTTAACTGACATATAAAAATTGTATTGTGTACATGTTGTTTTGAAATATGTACATTATGGAATGCCTAATTTGAGCTAGTTATAATTTAAAAATCTATATAATAAAGAATGCTTAAAATCTTAGAAATATAATACAAGAATATAATACATTTCAAAAAATATTTCAAGAATATAATACATTATTATGTCGCTATGTTTACTATGTTGTACAATAGATCTCCTGAATTTATTTATCCTGTTGAACTGAGAAATTTTATCCTTTCCTGTCACTTACCCAACCACAGCCCATGGCCGCTACCACTGAACTTCCCTGAGTTCAGCTGTTTAGCCTCTATATATGTCAGGTTGTGTGGTTTTTGTCTTTTGGTACCTAGAATTCTCTTAATGTGTCCTTCAGTTTCATCCATGTTGTCATAAATATTGATATTTACTGCCTTTTAAAGAAAATGTAGAATAATATTTCATTGTATATATATATACACTACATTTTCATCTGTTCATCTGGTCGTGGACCTTGATATTGGCCTTGTATCTTTGCTGTTGTAAAGGATTAAAGGAATTTAAAAATAAAAAATAGTTGATACAGCCAAAGATGCCTAGTTTAAGGCTTTCTACTTGCTCCTGAGCAGAAATTGAATGGAAATTTTAATTTGTACTTCATCTAAAACTTCACTTGAATGACATTTTTTTAATGGTGAAATTCCTGTGGCTGTTCTTTTTGGGAGAAATTCTGGATTCTATTTGCTTAACCTGTTGATCAATTGAGATCTCACTATAATTAGATTATTCTTAATACGAGTATAAGTCATACTTGAATATAAATTTCTTATTTTCATGTTAGGTTTCAGAGAAGAGCAACACATAGTTACTATTTCCATCTAATAAGTTCTTCTTATGCAGATATTCATGCACATTTGGAATAGATATGTTTCAGAAAAATTTACTGAAAAGCCATCTTGTATATATCAAACTCCATTTTCCCATTGATTTTCATTTTAAAATGCAGTGTTGGGTTCCAGTGGAGTGTCAGAGATGTGGCAGTTCACTGGGCCATGGTCTCCGTTGCCCTGCTGGATTGATGTAGAAATTTTGAGTTTAGAAAAGCAGGACATATAAAATCTCATAACTTTGCATCTTCAGGTAAAGTATACTGAATTTTTCTGCTCAGTCAAATTTATAAGAGAAAAGTTTGGTTTATTATTTTGTTTCATAAGCAAATATCCTATTCTCAAGGAGTCTATATTCCTTTAAACTTCTCTTTTTGGGACTATAATAATTCTGATGTCTTTATTAGAGAAATTTGTTTGGTCTTATAAAATGCTCTCCTGTAGAAACTTTAAAAATAAAAATCCAAAAGTAGGGATATTGCTGTTACTCAGGCAAAGAGGACCAGACGGTGGGACGTAATGGGAAGGCAAGAGAGAGTAGTAGGGAAGATGGCTACAATTATAGCATGATGTACACATATATGGAAATTTTACAGTGAAGCCCATTTATACAGTTGAGCTAATTATAATAAAATATATAATGCCTTCAAAATGTTTTTAGTGAATTTTAATAACATTGATTTTTAAATTAGTCTGCTTTTTCAAAATTATTGTATTTTCCTAAAATTTTAGGTATATCTTGAAATAAATATAATGTATGGTTTTTAGTTTGTATTTCTATTTTAAACCAAAAGGAAGATAAAAATACAATAATTTAGCCATGCACATTTTAAATCTGAAGTATTTTCTACATAGTTTCTGTAGTTAGAATAATTGAAGTGTTCAAGAATTATTTAAAGATTTTTTTTGTTGTTGTTTCAGAGTAGAGCAGTTTTCAGCTAATTACTGTAGTGCTACCTATGTCTTTCTTGCTCATCTGATTTTGGACATGCTTTATTTTATGCATGTGGGAAAACAGTGAAATTCCATTTTGTATGTTTGTCTCTGTGATTGTTGCAGACCTTCACTCTTATGTGGAGGTTACAAAGGAGGAGAGAAAAATGGATTAGAGTTGAAAGAGGGAAGAGTGGAGTTTGTAAGGATTAGTCATTTTCTTACTTTCAGCATCAGTGTTCATGCTAACCCTGCGTAGCATTGGGAACTACAGAACTTCTTTATCTGGTGATCTTTTAGTACTGAAGTACAACTTTTCTGAGATTTTGAGCCATAGTGTTTCCCCATGCTGAAGTTTTATTTTAGTAAGTTACTGCTCTGATGCTTTACCATAAGATAGGAGTGGCTATTTGTGAATTGCCCATATAAAAATATTTTCCACATGAATTGCAATTAAATTCATGCACTTTTCTAATTCAAAGAACATAAAACCCACAGTTCTAGTGAGGAAAATTTGGCTCTAATACTAGCATTATTGCATTAACCAGTTATGAGGCTTGCTGAATTTATTTAACCTGTCTGAATTCATGATTCTCAATTTCAAGGTGAAGGAGTTTTTAAATCTCTCCTAAATTTTGGACTGGAGGATATATATAACTCAGTGAGAGAAAGCCTTTGCTGCATGCTTAAGGCTGTTAGTACAGTGTCCAGCACCACAACAGTAAAGTCTGTAGTATTTCTGCATGATGAACCAGTAAGGAGAGGCAAAGAATAAGAGGCTTGAAGTTATAACAGGAGTTTACATACACCACTCTCCCACACCTTTTATAAAGTTATTTCACCATCTAGTGGCCTGTCAGAAAATTGCAGTTGAACACAAAAGTAGTCACGCCTATGGAAAACACCATACATCTCCGACCATTTGTTGGTGAATTCTCTCCAAGCATTCAGTATTATAATTGCTTCTTTGTCTCTAGTAATTATTATTTGTAGCCTCATTCAGTCTAAAATTGTCATTTAAGAGATGAAAACCATATCTTATACCTTCGTGTTTTATATGTTCTAAACCACCAAATGCATTCATATTAAGTAACTGATTAATTCTCATCCGGAAGGAGGTGATCCTGATCTGGAGGATCTTTCAGGTGTAGAACAGTGTAGGGAACTTTGAGAATTACAGATAATGTGGAGAATCAATCTTCTGGGAGCTCACGATAATACTGGAGTTGTGGTAATAAAATTATAACCATATAATAACATGAAAATAATATCATTGGCTTAACTGCATGGTCAGAATTTAGATTGCAGGGTATGTGTGTAATTCCAGCACTTTGGAGGCTGAAGCAGGAGAATTGAAAAAAATGTGAGGACAGACTAGGTTATGTAGTGAGTTTAAGGCTGTTCTGAACTTACAGAGTGTAAGACTCTGTCTCCAAAATTGTAGTTCTTCTGGTTCTCATGTATAATTGTGTGTGACACACACACACACACACACACACACACTCTGGATTGTCCAGAATGGGCTTAGACTTGTGATCCTCCTGGCTCAGCTCTTCAGTGCTGGTATTACAGGCATGCACCACCACATCCTGCGCCAGTCTACATTTTTGATCATATAAAACAAGAGAACAGTGTTCTTCCTAATGTTGGGAAAAATCTAACCCATTTCCTTAATGTTGAACACTTTCAGATCTAAATTTTAAGATTTGATCTTCTGATCATAAGCCTGTGTTTACTGAGAATCACAGTAAAGAAGGAAAGGTTTATTTCAGGTCACATTTGCAGAGGTTTCGGTCTATGGTAGGCTAGCCCCTTTGCTTTTGTGGTCAAGCAGAAATAGCACAGTGAAAGCCCATGGCAGAAAGAAGGTGCTCACCTCGTGGCAACTAGAAAACAAGGAGGGAGGGGAGGGAAAGGGGGAAAAGGGGAGATAGTTGTGGCTTTTATTTGGATTTTATCCCTTTGTTCAATTTTAATTTTTTAGTACATGTTTGCGGTACATAATGACATTGCTTATGGGGAATTGATACATAACCATAAATCATATGAGTATAATGTATCTTTAATTATGAAATAAATTTGAGTAGTTCCCATATTTTTAGCCCTTAAAGTGTTTTGCACTAAAACTCTAGTTTTTCAGCCTTGTCTTTTCAGTAGGCACCACTTTGTATTTATGAAGAGCTAGGTAGACCTTCATCAACAATATAATTTTTTTTGAGCCATAACATAAAAAAAAGCAAAACTAAGTTTGAAGTGATTATTTTTGAATATTCTAGGTTTGTATTTCTTTGCTTCTGGATGATCCACTTTCCTAATACAACAATGCTTTAATTTTCCTGGGATTTTTTTTTTTTTTTTAAATTTTTGTGTTTTGGAAATAGGGTCTTGCTTTGTAGTTTAGACTGGTCTTTAACTCATAGCAATCTTTCTGTCTCAGCGTCCCAAATGCTAAGATTACAGGCATGTGCTACAGCACTCCGCTAAATTTGGGGATTTAAAACACAATTTCAGTTCTTGAATTTTTTTTTTTGTCTTTTGTAACACTACATTTTAATTATAACATGGAATATTTTCTTGATAATTCTCCAGACTTTTCCGAGTAGGGTAGTACATGAAATTGGCTGCATTCTTTTCCAGCTGTGTCTTGATGCTTGCTTTTATGATTAAGATCTTCTGCCTGCATACTTTAGCAGAGTAGTGGGGTAGGGTATTTATTTTGTAAAATATTTTAAAATATTATCATTTAAAAAAATTGCTTTATTGAAAATACTTATGATGTAACACAAAGCCAGATGTGGTGGTGCACACCTGTAATCCCAGCATATGGGAGGCCAAAGCAGGGGGATTCCCACAAATGTAAGGCCAGCCTGGACTACACAGTGAGATCCTGTCTCAAAAAAACAAAACAACCAAACCAAACCAAACCAACAAACAACACACACACACACACACACAAGTCAACTAATCAAACATAAAGTACCACTAACTTCTTGCAAGTTTACTTACCAATTCTTTTTTCTACTCTGTCTTTTTCTCATTGCTCTAGAAAATGTGCCTTTACTTAGCATTTTAGGAATGAAAGGTTCAGTGACATCGAATCATGACCCAATTAATAAAGGTTTTTCTGGCTCTTGTATAGAAATAATGTGTGATTGTACAAGGACAGTTAGAAAGCTATTTGGCGATTGACTGTGTTGTGAAATTATATCTATCCCTGAACTGTAGGGTTACTGCTAAGCAAGATGGTTTGTTAGTTAGGCTATACTAACCTTTTTAACAAAAAGAACCTCAAAATAGAGTAATGATTAAAGAAAAATTTATATATTTTCTTCTCAATTATATTGAATGCCTGTTGCTTACCTCAGTACACCAGTAATATTTAATCATAAGATCAGATCAAGTGATGACTGTTCCATATAGGCATCCATGAAGCCAGGTTGGAAGATCTGCCATCTATACCTGCCTTCCAAGGCTCTTGTCAGAAATGAGAAAAGAAGAGGGAGAAGTGCCATGTGAAGCCTAAAAATGGCACTTATTGCTTGTGCTTCTCTTCCATGGGAGAGCACTTAATTTTTACCATATGGGCATACCTCACTATAGTGAGAATGGGAAATATAGCATAGCTGGGCAGCTGCCATAGAGAAAGGAATAAAAGAGTTTTAGAGGACAGCTATCAGTCTCTGCCACAAATGGTGCTGCTGTTTGCTGAGACAGGAAGAAGCAGTTTGCAGGAAGGGATGTGTTATGGTAGAGGTATTTATAGGCCTTGTAAGTGTGCATGTGTCATAAGAATAAAAATCAAGATAGATGACTTTAGCAAGATGACAGTATCAATTTGAATAGTTTTGTATTTTAGTAGCAGTGTGATGATCCATGAATTTTAGAAAGTTATCCATAGGAAAACAAAGTGAAAATAGGAGGAAGCAAAGAAAGCATGTTTAGTTACATAGTTATGGCATGAGTCAGTCAATCATAGGGTTAAATAATTCATCCATATCCTAGACTTTGACCTAACCAATACTTATTGACTGTATTAAAGAGCTGTTAAAGACAGACCAAATTCTTGATTTCATTTTCATGGTGATGAGGGAGGTTAGTACACGTGTGATAGGGGAAAATTTTTAAAATAGTTAACAACTACAAAGCAAAGGAAATAGTGGCTAGTAGGTCCTGTATCAGGGGTTAGGTGGTGGCTGGGGTAATTTTTAAGATCTCAGGGATGAGAATGACAAGATGTAAGACCTAGATAAAGAACATTACAGCTAGGAAGTAGAGGTGGTGTGCTTAGTCTTGGAAAATTTAAGGCTAAAAAAGTTTTCCAGCGTCATCATAGCACATAAGAGGTGGGATCCTCAGTGTACAATGTTATCAGCCGAGGTAAGTAAAAATTTCAGTTACAGTGAGAATCATTGGACATTTAAGCTCATGGATGATGGGATCTGATTGTACGCTTTAAAGTTACCCCAAAAAAGTTTTAAAGTGAGGAAGGACGATGAGGAGTGGAGGTAAGAAAACCATTGCAGACACTTGCAGTAGTGATAGTAGTGGTTTGTACTTTCTCATAGTTGTTGAATTGGTAAAAAAATAGTTAAGGATCTACTTTATTGTATGATTTACTGGGAAGAACAATTAAGAATGATTTTTGGATTTCTGGTTCCAAAAATGCGTACATAAGGCATTTTAAAAAGAAGCCCTAGATTTCTTTTATAGGTAGTTAACCAAAGGCTGTTTATCTCAAGATAAATTACAATGTAAAAGAAATCAGTGCTGACTTTTTTGTTTGTTATTGAAAAAATAAGCATTAAAAAGTTACTTTTAAATGCTAATAATGACTGTGATAAATATTGCCTAGAACCTAATATTAATTCTTTGTGTAAATATTCTTAAATACTACTTAGCTGAACTTAACTAATCCATCCACAATTTAACATGTTTTTATTTTTTAAATATAAAGACCCAAATCCACTATTTGCACACTTATCTTAACTGAAGTGTTCCTTTGAGACTACTTTGTTGCATTTTTGTAATGATTATAGATTTCAAATGCTCATAGACCCTTGAAGTATGTTGGAAACTAGTCATCATAATAGTCAGACTTAGTTTTCCTGACCAGCTAACTTTCATGTGTCACCTGAAGATAATGGGCTGTGTTAGGGTTCCCTGCATCTGCCATTGTCCTAGAGTTCATGTGGGGTTTCATATTAAAAATGCTGTAGGGTCTTTTGAATTCCTATGAAGATAGAAAATATGACATAAAGAATTAAGATCTTGTTAAGTATATGATGATAAATTATTGTGAATAGTCACAATTTCTGTGGAGATGGATCTTTTGCTATGTAGTGGAGGAAGTATAGGATTTGAATTAAACTTTTAACACATTCCTGCTAGCTTGAACTACCAGTGGTATGTGCATGACTGCATGACTGTCCCATGAGGCACTTTGTACCACATGTTAGGATTGTACCATGCCACTTGATGGGACATGGTATATGTACCATTGGTGGTTCAAAGGACGATTCCTCCCCCTCCCCCCGCAGCAATATATGAATGACAGTTCCATTCTGAATGTGTTAAAGGACTCCAGACACAGATAGTTTTTTAAGGAATGGCTGAGTCTAATTAGATAGAGTAGTTAGATTTAAAGACATTTCCTGAATATGGAAAGATATAAGTGATGTCAACAAAAAGAAAAGTACATTAATACTATTAGAAAAATCTAATTTATTGTTAAAAATTTTAGACTATCTTTATTTTCAGGTTTTTTAATTTGTGTGTGTGGTGTGAGATTTTTTTTTTTTCTTATTATTTTCCAGACAGTGTCTCACTATGTAGTACAGGCTCTCCTTGAACTCAACTGTGCATCCTCGATTGGCCTCACACTTAAGGCCATCTTCCTGCCTGTACTTCCCAAGTGCAGAGAGAATAGATGTATACCACCATTTTTGGTTTATTTTCAATTCTTACCAAAGTCAACCAAACTTTTTTTTTGTCTTTGGAACATTTAATAAAGTCTTGTCTGTGGTAATGATATGTTGGCTAGATTGATTACTGGTTGTACTCATGCTTATTTGGAGAAATTTGGCTCAGTGGGGTAGAGCAGGTCAGACACATTTTATGCTATCTGAAACTTTAGGTTGATTGTAGGTACGAGGGAATTATTTTAAACGTTATGTGATCATTTTCTTTCTTCTCAAAATTGGTTCAAGGGCCGGCCAGATAACTCAGCAGATTAAAGCACCTCCTTAGGCAGATGCAGAGACTGGATTTGATGCCTGGCGTACCACACCAGCCCTGCCCCTGGGAGTGCTGAGACAGTGATTGACACAGAACGTAGTGGCTCACGCCTGTAATCCCAGCGCTTGGAAGGCTGTAAACAGGAGGATCACTATGAGTGCACTCTGTGTAGTGAGACCCTGTAGACCCTGTAGTAAATACATTAAAAATAAAATGTCCAAGCCAATCTCAAGTAAATGGCTTTGGAATACAGGTTTTCTGGAGAATTTCCTATAATATGCCCTCTGAGTTTTTGTGATTTACAAAACATCTAGAAAGGAAGAGATTTAGAACTGATCTAGAGACATAGATGATCAGCCTAGAGTACATACTCTTAATTGCAGGTCAGTTGAAGAATCTTTCTGTCTGATTTCTTAGGACATTCTTCATTCATCTGAATCAGGTAGAATGTGACTATTCTGTGGATTAAAAACATTCTGCCAATGAACAGATACTGATACTTAAGCTTTACTATAAGGTGGCTAGATAGTCTCTTCTATGGCAGTGAAAGAGGTAACAACAGTATGTCTAATTCTCTTTCTAACAGAGGATAAGTCATCTAATACATTATAATACCTATTACTAGTGGTCCTTTGCCAAACAGACCTTGAGTAGTATAGTCTACATTTCCATACTTCTCTATTCACAAAACCCAAGAGGGTCAAAGTTAATGAAATAATGCTCTAAGATATACTCAGTTAAAAACTGGTAAGGGGCCAGGTAATAATAGCTCAGCGGTAGAGTACTTGCTGTGGGTTCAATCCTTGGTACTCAAAACAAAACAAAACAAAATTTTCATTGGGTGATCCCAATTTGAACTATATCTTGTCATCTATTAGTAATTTGTTGATTTGGCAAAATTCTACCAGCTTGCTTGGCATGGTGGGGCACACCTGTAATCCCAGCACTTGGGAGGCTGAGTCAGTAGGATCAGTTTTGAGTTCAAGGCCAGTCTGAACTGCATGGTGAGATCCTGTTTCAAAAGGATTGGGGGAGGGTAATGAGGGGGTACTAGCAAAATAAACTAGCTCCTTTTTTTGTGTGTGGTGGGGCAGAACTGGGGATTGAATTTAGGCCCTTGCACTTGCCAGGCAAGCACTTACTCTACTGAGCCATCTCCTCGGCCCCTCCTTTTTAGAATCAGTTAATCATTTTAATAGTTTTTATAGAAAGGGAAAACATTACTCAGTGGTTGGGTTTATATATGACCTAATTTATCAAATTATATTTGACAATAGCCAACAACTTCTCACTTTTATTTCATATTTGAAGGGAGTTTTTAAAGCTAATGTTTTCAGGTGCATTTTATGGTTACTAAATGCTTAACTATATCTGTATTTACTACTTAGATGAGAGTGGTTTCAATTAGAATTACAGGATTGCTTTGATAATTAAAACATTTCCTAAGTGAATCTCTCTTCCAATAGATACTAATTCTGAAGAGTGCTTTCTGTGTTTTTTAGTCGGCCCTATACTAACAAGGTCATCACTTTATGGTACCGCCCACCAGAGCTGTTGTTGGGAGAAGAGCGATACACACCAGCTATTGATGTTTGGAGCTGTGGGTAAGATAGATTCATTGATTGGTATGTTTTACTTAAAAACTTAAGGTAGTAAGTCAAATTATCTGATAATGATCAACATTTTTTCCATCAGGTGCATCCTTGGTGAACTCTTCACTAAAAAACCTATATTTCAAGCAAATCAGGAACTTGCACAACTAGAATTAATAAGGTAAGCTGCTAATGATAGTATTTGTGATGATGGGAGGGAAATCATACTCCATAAGGAACATAACATGTTCAAGCATACTTTAGGAGAATAGCCTGGTTCTCTTGAAGCCTAATGATTACTAAGTGGAGTAGAACCTAGAATGGTGCCCTTAAATACTTGTTCTATTAAAATTAAGAATTTTACTGTCCCTAGATCTGTGGTGGTAGTGATGGGGGGTGTTACCAGTGAATAAATCAAAAGACTTGCAGCCTAAAAACAGGACTGGAAAGTAAGAGTAATACAAAATGGGAGACAGTGAATGGCCTTTTTAAAATTTTTTTTTTATTTTAAGGGTATAGCATAACAGAAGAGTTAATGTTTTGGGATATTGTAAATGAAATGCTCTATTTCATAAACATCATCATATATATCTATACAGTGTATGTGTACACTAAAATATATGCATATACTTAGCTAGCAGAGATCTTCATTATTTGAGCCTATCATAGGGCCTCACTCATAAGTGGTTGCTTATGTATATGTTAGTCAACTTTCTCTTCATTTTATATTTTGAAATTATTTTTTATTTTATATAGACTGCAACTTGTGACTTAGAAGACTCCATGAAAGTGTCAAATTAATGATGAAGTGTTTTAGAAAAGATGCTGTTAGGAGGCACAGAGAATTTTACTTTTCTAAATGAATAAAATAAGCAGAAAGCAACAGATACTAACTAAAGAAGCATCCTAATTTTATCTGATAAACTTCAGAGGTGTCACTCCAAAACAGTAAACTAATCAAGTGGAAAGAAGGTCCTCAGAATTAGCAAGTAGTCAATTTGGGGGAGCAAATTACAATCGGAGCTTGGTCTGTTCCTCCTCACTGAAAAAATCAAGGCCCAAAAACCTTGATGTTGCCTTTTTTGGTGTTTTAGTAATTTTTTTTTTTCTGAATAAACTATAGTGCACGCCAGGAAAGTGTCACAGTTAGAGCCTGCTGCTTCTCTGTTGATAACTTGGCTACAGTAAGAAATATCCACACCAGAAAGTAGCAGTGTTTTTCAGCACCACAAGAGCTGGTTGCCTCAACTTAAAATAGAAGTACATGCTCCAGCCTTGGCTGAAGGCAGTCTGAGCACAGAACTTTCAATTAGAGATATGGAAAGGAGTGTCTCAGTTCATTTTCTATTGCTATAGCTGACTACTGGAGGCATGGTATTTTATAAGGAACAAAAATTTATCCTCATTATAAAGGATGAGAAGCTCAAGTTTGGGTAGCTACATCTGATGAAGTGTTTCTTGCTGGCAGAGGATTGTCTACAAAGTCATTGGGCAGCACAGGGAGAGACATAACTTGACCAAAGAGAACTCATTTTGTTGATAACCCACTAATCAGTAGAGCCATATGACCCAGTCACTGCTGGAAGTTTTTTTTAGATACCATAAGACTTTTGGTACTAAGTTTTCAAAATGTGGAAATCGGGGACATACAAACTATAGCACTATGGAAGAGACATCACCAGACACAGAAGAAACTTTTATCTTTTAAGGTGTGATAAATAGTCATATATCAAGGAATTGTCCTTCCCAAAATAAATATACTTTCTCAGTAGTAGTTAACTTTTATAAAATTTAGTTGTATAATAGTAGAAAAAGCAAATGCAAGTAAGTCTTACATGACTGAAACAATTTGTACTGTATTCTTTAAATGATATAAAATTAGAAATTAATATAAAGTGGAAACATTCTTAGAGTTCTAGAAATTTTGAATACAAAAATTCATTGGCTGTCCAGTTTCTAAGAAAAAACCATAATCATGTACTTTTTAATAATATTTTGGTCAATGATGGTCATACATGGTGGGCTGCGTATGTCCTGGGGCTGCTAGAAGATTGTATTGAAGTTGAAAAATTACTGTTACCTACTGACATCATGGCTGTGGTAATACAACGCAAAGATTACTAGCTTTTGTGGTTATACCAAATGACCCCACTATGCTGCCAATGGTATAAAAAGTATAGCACATACAGTTATGCTAAGCACATAATACTTAACTGTAATAACTATCAACTGTGTTACTGGCTTATGTATTTACTATACTATACTTTTTATCGTTATTTTAGCATGTACTACTTCTACTTATAAAAAAAAGTTTACGGTAAAACTACACCATGTTACCCTGGCAGCAGCCTCATACAACTCAAGTTTACTGCCTCTCTTGATTGCATCAAGAGGCCACGTCAAGTGATTGACCTATACTGTCTAGGTTTGTGTAAGTACACTCTATGATGTTCATATAGCGACAGAATGACCTCAGTACAGTGCTCAGAGCATGTCCCTGTCGTTAAACGACATATAGCTGTATAGTACTACGAAATGAAATTAAATGAAGTAAGCAGTCAACTGACAAAGTGAGGGATAAAAACAAAACAGTTAAATAAATGCAGAGAATAAAAACAGCCAATGAGCTGCAGTACAAAACAATGTAAAATTTATGAATAAATGGATGATGGAGCCTTGGGTTTATTCACATGTGTGATATAAATTCACTGATTTAGCTTAATATGAAAAGAGATTAACAATAAAATGAAATTACAGTTATAAAATAGAAATTCACCTCAGAAGCTACGTATGCTGACATACATCTGTAATCCTAGCTGCTTAGGAAGTGGAGTTAAGAAGGTCATGACATTGATGCTAGTTTGAACAGTTTAACAAGACCTATCAGCAATTTTTTTTAATTAAAAAAGAAATTGATTTCAGCTGTGAATAAAATCAAGTAACTCTGAGACTACTTAGTCCACCAAAAATTACTTCTAGAATACATTGGAAAATCAAAATGTATGAAATAGTTGTCAGTGCATTACTCTAATAAGTCAGGTTCGAACATTTTCATGGGTAATTTTGTAGGTCTTTTAGAAACCAGTTGTTATTCTATAAGAAAATAACAGAAATTTCCTTAACTAAGCTTCTGTTGAAAAGAGTTATTAGGTTAATCTTTTCTTCTGTAAATACTTGCTTGACAGATGGCAAGCTGAATGCTTGAAACTAGTAGGCCACCACTTTCTTGTAATAACACATCTTTATCCCACCAGTTAAAGAGGTGGTGACCAAGAGGTGGGTGGTGGTTTCCAATGTTTTATGCCAGTTAATGTCATTTAATTAAATATAGAGAGAAACAGTGCTTTGAGAAGTTTAAAAATTTGTTATCT
Organism: Tympanoctomys barrerae; assembly: GCA_002564285.1. Lineage (NCBI taxonomy): Eukaryota > Metazoa > Chordata > Mammalia > Rodentia > Octodontidae > Tympanoctomys > Tympanoctomys barrerae. The sequence goes on along the minus strand of NDGN011252482.1, from coordinate 2,821 downwards.
TTTTAGGGCTGGACAGATAACTGGGATTTAGCAAATGACTGCGTATTTTTGTTATAACTTTATTTTAAAATAAAACTAAAAGTCTTTGATGTGTTGGCGATACAAGGAGGCTTATGAAGAATTCCATTTAGTGACTACTTTGTTGAAAGAGAAAACCTTTGCTGCATGTTTGGAAATTGGAAAATGAATGGCCATGTCTAAAGTTTTCAGTTAAAATAAAATGCTTTAAATGATTTATCTGTGTATCTCGTTTTTATGATTCCTTCTTAACACATTTTTCACTTAATCCAGTATTAGTTCTGGCTTAACTAGATAGGATGGCTTCCGTGAGTGTTACAATCTTATCTAGTTTGTAGATGATGCAGGTACAGTTCTGAGAGTTAACCTGAATTATCTGTGAATTTCATGATGGCTCATTGTCTTTTAATAGGTAAGAGAACAGAATCCTAAGGAGGTGAAGAATTTAATGTAGAATTAGTGTTACTAGCAAATTGCAAAATCAAAATTTGAACTTAGACATTGTTAACTTAGAGTCCAAATTTTAAACCATTACTGCATATTACACAGGGAATTAAACTTCCTGGAAATTTTTACAGTGACTATGACACAAAAGAAAATATGAAAACTTTCTATAAGGTAATGGATGCAGAATTTTTAAGGAATGTAATAGCAAATAGTGTTCAGCTTTTCATTAGAAAAGAAACTTACAGGAAAAAATGACTTGTCCTAAGGCTACAAAGAATTTTTAGGAAATTTGTGTTAAATAGGCATGTGCTAGAATATAAGCTATGTTTAAGTGCAAAGAGATATTTCATATGCATATTTGTATCGCAAACTGATAGTGGAAATAATACTTAACTTGAATGTGAAAAACCAGAAATTGAGACAAAAGTGAGAAAATATTGTCTTCTAGAATCACTAATAGTGTTTTGAAGTATTAGCTAGTTAGCTAGAAGTATTAGAGTGAACCTGTACAAGCTATATATAGTGGAAAGGTGAAGATAGTGTTATCATAGTTCATATATGCTAACATTGTATTCACAGAGTGTGCATTGGAATTGCTTAGAAGACCTCAAAATAAAATTTGGTGAAATGACTGGTACAATCACACAATAAATCAAACTAAAAAGGAGCAGTTTTTAAAAAATGCATGCTAGGCCTGGGCAGATAGCTCAATGGCTTAAGTACCTGCCTGGCAAGCACAAGTCCTGTTCGATCCCCAGTATCAAAACAAACAAAATGCCTTCTAGTAATAGCCAGTTAGAAAATAGTTGAGGGTAGGCCCTTAATGAAATCACCATGATGTATATACCCCAGTAATAATTGTAAACTGTCATGTCCCACTGAAAATTGTGATTTGAAAAACTGCTAGAGAGATATACCTTGTTTTTGGTTAGAATCCTGAATTTTTAAAAAAATTGATAGTTACCCTGTGTTAATCAGTAAATTTCTAATGAGATTTTCAGGAGGTTTTGAAACAGTACAGTTTATTTTATGTTTATATAGAAAGACAGAATAGCTAAAGAAAAAAATTTTGCACATCACATTAAAACTGAAATGTAACTAAAACTACTTGAGTCCTGGTGTCTGGGGATACAGTGGGGACTGAGGGAAAAGATGAAATGTCTTCTTCTTTCAGCAGGGGGTGGAAGCATATAAAACAAATGAATAAAATGTATAATGGTAGAAGTAAAACGGGATAGGGAATGAAGGAAGGAGTTACTGTATGAAGGAAGGATCAAGGAAGATCTCTTATACAAGCAGAAATGTGAATGAAGAGAAGGAATGGGGAAATGATAAATACCTGAGATCTGAGTGTTCCCTGGTTTATTTTATGAATACATCAAATCATTTAGTGAACTATGTAATGAAATAGTATCATACTGTATAGTTGGCAAGGGAATGGTTGATTCTGAGATACAAGGAAAAGCATTTTTATAGAAGACTGCTTAACTGACCCCCATTTAACTGAAGGACATCAAAAAAGACTGGAACTGTTAGCCTGAACTTGTGAGAAGGCGAGGGAGGGAAAGTTTACTCTCTGGTTTAAATATTTCTGCATGGTTTTTTTTAAGAGATTAAATATTTAATGCAATGATGGGTTTCAATTTTGACTACATCTTTTTTTAAAGTAAGAAAATAAAAGCCACTTCTGATAAACAAGTGTCTTTTGATTGTAATGAGATAACAATATATTGCAAGGTATGTGGGCTTTGTAATCTTAACAGGTGGGGGGTTAAGTGGCAACTCAGCCTCTTTTGGTTCTTGTGACTTAGATTAAGTTCTACAGTAATCTATTTGTTTCTTTACAGTTAAGAGTAGGACTAACATGATTAGAGTCATAAAAAATAAAATGTAAGTTTTACGGTACATTTTACTATACTTCACTTTAGTTGTGGCATTACTAGATTGTTTCCTTTATCCAAAGGCTCAGCCTTAACAATATAGAGGTTTTATATGACACACTACATGTAAAATGGCCAGCAATCTTGAGTATCAATCAGAATCTTTTTTTTTTTTTTTTTTTTTTTTAGTACAGGGTCTACAGGGTCTCACTATGTAGATTGGACTCTTAGTGATCTGCCTGTGTTCAGCCTCCCAAGAGCTAGGATTACAGGTGTGCGCCACCACGTCCAGTCTCAATCACCCTCTTGAGTGTGCCCCAGGGGTGGGCCAGCTGGCCCACTGGCCAGCTGGGGATGGAATCCCAGCTGTATCTGGTGGGCCCCAAAATCTTTTTTTTTTTTTTTCTCTTCCCTGGTACCAGGAATTGAACTCAGGACCCTGTGCTTGCCAGGCAAGTGCTTATTCTACTGAGCTA
>NDGN011252477.1:0-11944 GCA_002564285.1 Tympanoctomys barrerae | reverse complement strand
TTCAGTTGTGACCTGCACTGCCGATCCTAGAGTCACTGTTCCGGTGGCGGAGGGCGGGGATGGGGTGGGGGGCTCAGCCAGCTCGGGAGTGGTTTTGTACTTCACGGGCAGATGGTAAGAGAAGCCCGGCGGTGTTCACCAAGTCCCGAGGCTCAGCAGCACGGCCTGGTGTCCCTGGAGGCCCCAGCTCGCCGGGTCCTCATCCTTCAGTGTCAGTGAGCCCGGCTTCCTCGGGGCTAGGCAGGTTGAGCTGTGACCCTGCATGCCGTCACCTCCACGTCCGCGTCACTCTGGTGTCTGTGGGCTAACAGCTGTCTTCGGTTTGTCCCAAGAGTACAGCGAGTTAAAAATATTCTCCCTTCCACAGGCAGTTTATGTTCTGGAACCCAGCAAGTGGTTTGCTAACGTCCCTGGCAAGAACAGCTCTGAGCACTACTCGGATTTAACTAAAATTGAGATTCGGACCCAGATCTGAAGGCAGCTGTGATTCTCGCCAGCATCCCAGAAAACCCTTCCTCTCGGGGTGGGGGTGGCGGCGACCTTGCCTACAAGCAGTGCAGAGCAGCGGCAGCCTGTGCTGTCTCTGTCCCCCGCGTGGTGCGTGCTCTTCGCTCACAGGCAGCGCATCTCCAGTGAGCCAGGCAAGCGGACTTCTTGTCATCTTGTTTTATCTGTTTTTTTTTAATGGTCCAGACTTTGAAGCCAGTGAGGAGTGTGGGGTTTTCCTCCTCGCTGGCCTGCCTGACTCCGCAGCAGGCGCGGAGGCAGCTCACAAGCCCCGCCTTTTCTTCAGGCAGCGCACCTACTGGGTAAGCGGTGGAATGTGGACTGCGGAAGGGACCCAGCAGCAGTGGCCACCTGTGCCCAGTTCTCCAGTCCCACTGGCCACATCTCCAGCGCTTGGCACGCTCAGGGCGGAGCAGTCGTGGCGTTCAGAAGCTCCTGGCCAGCGTGACTTGGAGCCCTCGCTCCAGGGAAGGGCGCTGTGCCACGCTGGGCTCCTATAGCTCATCCCCAGGCTCTGAAGCACACCAAGTGGGAGGTGCGGGTTTCCGATGATCCGGTCTCATGCACAGGGACGTTAGCAAACCTAACGGACCCCAACCGTGGCCCCTCTGCCCCCGCGGACTCGCGCCTTGCTCGCAGGGCGGATGGCTGTGCCTGCCAGCATTCACATGTGGGTCGCTGGCCTGCGGATGGGCGACTGTGGTGGAGTTGATGCTGTCTTTTTTTACTAAGGGGATCTCACTGCAGACTGGCCTGCTTTGTCGGGAAAAGCAGTCTTCAGACATGCAAAAGAGGAACACATTTCTGCAGCTTTTTGTTTGTTTGTTTGTTTGCAACAGGATCTTACTGTATAGTTCAGGCTGGTCCTGTGCTCACGCTGGCCTTGAATCCTGCCTTAGCCTCCCGAGTCCTGGGATTACAGCAGGCCTACACCACCACATCCAGATTCTATAGCATTTTTATTGCTTAACTTTGCTTGGGCCACAGTGTGTGAGCGGCATGACGAAGAGACGGGCTCCGTGGGATCGCGCCCCCGGACGCTGCTGTAAATGTGCCTGCTTGTGTTTTCAGTCTATAATTGCAGCTCTGTTCCCCCACTTTGCGCTCTGTGGGGCATGGTGACTCCCCAAGACCTCCCACAAAGCAGGAATTGAAGCCGTTTATGGTGACACAAATCTCTCCGTGGCAGGAAAACCTTTGCGTATCCGCTGTGTTCCTCTCAGTGGACGGTGGTGACGAATGTCATAAAATGAAACCAGCAGAACCCCTGGGCCTAGGTCTCCCGCCCCACAGGGAATGGCAGTCTGTTCTGAGGGACGCGCTCCGCTGTGACTCCTGCACACCCTGGACAGGCTCCTGGCCCCCGGCAGTGGGCACTGAGGTCGCTGGCTCATCTCTGGCAAGGAGCCGAGCTTCCCGAGGCCCGGCCCTTTCTGCGCGCCCTGCCTGGCCTGGTCCGGGGTCAGTGTCATCACATCACAGGTCCCTTCTTGTACCTCGTATGTTTCTGAACTCCCCGGAGCCAAGCCTGCAATGCTGCTCCAGCCCCCGCTGTGACCTCTGCAGCCACTCTCGGGCAGCGCGGGGCAGGTGGCAGGGGCTGCAGTGGTCCCACGCCCTGACCCATGACCATCGGAAGCCCTTTCCCCCGGAGCCAAGAGCCTAAGGCCCAGGTGCTGCCTGCAGAGCGGCTGAGACAGGGGTCCAAGGCTTGTGCCTCAGGGTCACTCCTGGTCACTTCCGGCCACTCTCAACAGCATCGGAGGGACAAGGTCACGTAGAGCTTTGCTGTCCTGCGGGGCACCAACCGCCTCCTGGGGACCAGGCCGTGCCCCGTAGTGGGACAGCTCAGAGCTCTTGGCTCTGTCCTTTGAGTCCTAAGACAAAGCGCCCCCTACAGGCTCATGGCAAGCTGCCTTCAGGTGAAGGAGGACGCACCGCTCCTTTGCACCCCAGAGCGGCCACTTCAAGATGTCACTCCATCAGAAAACAAGGCTTTCAATCCAGGCCTCAGAGCCGACTGCCCGGCTCATGGTCCCTCAGTGAAACCACGGCCAGCCGTAGACGTTCATGGCAGACCCAGGGACAGTCACCGGGTTGGTGGCCTAGGGTTTGCACCAGAGAGCCCGCGATGACACCTCTGGGACACCTGCCTAGTGAGGTGTCTGCGAGAGGGTGGGGGCCTGGGCTTCTCCGGGAGGGACTGGAGGGCACCCCCGAGGGGTCTGGGGTGCCCTAGGCAGGATCAGCACTACGTGCCCTTGCCCATCCTGCCGCAGGGGAAAGTCAGGGCCAACAAAGTACACGTGTGACACAGGCGAAAACACAGGAAGGCCTTGGAAAGAAGCTGCACGCTTTCCGGAAGCTGCTGCAGGGAAAACCGGGGCAGTCTGAGAGGCCAAGGCAACAGCTTTGCGCGTGGACGGCAGTGGGCTACGCCGGCGGTGCCCAGAGCAGACCGGCTGCAGGCAGACCTTTTAAGGAAGCCCGGCTTCCCCGCCAGACAGGCTTTCAGGCCCTCTGCACAGGAGCCCCAGCGCGGACCGCGGCACGGCTGTCTAGAGCCTGGCGTTCCGTCTCCCTCCCTCAGCACCAGTTGTTGGCCAAAAATAAACACCATTCCTCAACCATATATGTCCACTGGCTGGGCCTGGAGCACACGGGCGGGTCGGCCCTTGCGTGCGCTCAGCATGCACATCACCCAGCTCAACCACGAGTGCCTGCTGCACCTCTTCTCCTTCCTGGACAAGGACAGCAGGAGGAGCCTGGCCGGGACCTGCACCCAGCTCCATGCCGTGTTTGAAGACCCTGTGCTCTGGCCCCTGCTGCACTTCCGCTCCCTGGCGGAGCTGAAGAAGGACAACTTCCGGCTGGGTCCGGCGCTGCGCAGCCTGTCCATCTGCTGGCACTCCAGCCGCGTGCAGGTGTGCAGCGTCGAGGACTGGCTCAAGAGCGCCCTCCAGAGGAGCCTCTGCAGCCGGCACGAGAGCCTGGTCAGTGATTTTCTCCTCCAGGTGTGCGACAGGTAGGCCGCCTTGCCTCGAAGGCCGGGGTTGGGCTGGGGGCACGGAAGCACAAACTATGGGACCAAGATGGCTCAGGATGCCTCAGACGTGGTCGGAGGCAGATGCCCAGGTCCTGCAAACTGCAGCAACCAGGACATGGGTAAAATCTTTCAGAGAAACCACTGCGGATCCTTCTCCCAGCCTTAGTCCTGGACCCGGGGCACCAGCTGTCCCTGCCCTGTGGACAGCTGTGCTCCCCGGCAGCGCTGACTACTGGGTAGAGTGGTCCAGCTGGACCTGCTTTTCAAGGCTCCCCCATGCAGCAATCCACCTCACCCTATGGACAAGCCCTCAGGCCAGCTGTCTCTGTGGTCACAGGAGGCACCAGCTCTGCTGCTTTGGGGACCTCGGGTGCCCAATTTAACAGCTGCTGTTTGCTGGTCTGGCTGTGACAGGAGCCCGAGGAAACGGGAGTTTTGCTGGCTCATTCTTCCTCCTTAGGGCTGGGCCAAGAGGAGGCCTGAGCATTTCAGAGAGTCGCTGAATTCAGACTGAAGGAGCCAGCCCATCCTACCTAAAAGAACCAGGGTTGCTTCCCCCAGCCGGCGAGGTGGGAGGCCACGAGGGAAATTAGGGAGAAGGACTCGACACTTCTGCAGGAGCAACGGCTCTGAGCCCCAGCTCAGTGGCCAAGTGTCAAATGGGATGGCTCTTAACTCCGAGCAGGAGCAGCATAGGTCCTGAGCAGAAACTGACACCGGGGCGGGGATGGGATGGGGCTCTCTTGGGTCCATCTGGCCTCACTGTCATAACTACTCTGGAGGTAGCCATTCCCTATCTGGACAGATGAAATGGCCCAGACAGATTCGGAGAATTAACTCATCAGGAGCACTGCAAGTCTGAGCTCACTCTAGGCAATCCACTGATTCCGCAAGGCCCTGTCTAAAAATATGAAAGGGCTGAGGGCTAGAGAGATCAGTGCAGAGACCTTGGATTCAGTCCCCCGTCCATCACCACCAGCGGAACAAGGTCGCAGACAAGCCACCAGAGCTCTGGGGCACGTCTCCACCTAAACTGGTGAGCAGAGGGGCAACGCTAAGGAAGGTGTGCAAGCGAGCGAGGGGAAGGCGGGGAGCAGAGAGCCTGTGTCTGAACTCCTCCCTCCGGCCCTCCCCTAGCCAGGTGCAGTCAAGGCCTCACGAGGCTGAGGGGCTGCGACCTCATTCAGTCCAGGCCGGAGGCCTTGCTGCAGGCTCCGCCCTACAGACCCCGCAAAGGTCAGGGGCAAGGTCACTCTGCAAATCAAATCTAACTGCTTAAGATGCCAGCTACCTGAGTGTCTCTCACTGTCACGCCACCTGCATCTGGCGGCCCTGGGTTCTGGATCTCTCCAGCCTGATGTCTCAGAGGAGCCACTAACCATGCGAGTCAGCCGGGCTGAAACCTAGGAAACCGCTCTGGCCAAGCGGTCACCACGCCCCACGCCCATCAGAGGGGGCCGGAGATGGGTGTTGTGCCTCCCGGAACCGCACCTCCCCAACCGGGTGGGGGCCAGGCAGGGCTGCCAAGCTTGGGCTGGGAAGCCCCAGAGATGGGGACGCAGGTGTAGGTGCAGAGAGCAGGGAACTGCTCCTCAGGGCGGCCAGATCACCGCACTCTCCCCGTAGGTGCCCCAACTTGACATCCGTCACGCTGTCGGGCTGTGGCCACGTCACCGACGACTGCCTGGTGCGCCTGCTTTGCTGCTGTCCGCGCCTGCGCACGCTGCGCCTGGAGAACTGCGCGCGAGTCACCAACCGCACTCTGGTCGCCGTGGCCGCGCACGGACGCGCGCTGCAGACGCTACACGTCGACTTCTGCCGCAACGTGAGCGCCGCGGGCCTGTGCCGCCTGCGCGCCGCCCGCCCTCTCCTGGCCCTGCGCGCCGAGCACAGCGCGACCATGATTCCCGATCGGCTCCCGCGCGCGCCCGCCGGCCTGTGCACGCCGCGGTGGCGCTAAGCCCGAGCCCTCGGGGCGCGCGACTCCGGCTTCCGTCCGCGCTACGGTGGTTGTGCCTGCCTTGCGCGCCGAGCTTTTACGCGGAAGAAAATGCGAGTAAAGGACCGGATGCTCACGATTCTCGTGTGGTTGTCGCTACCACCCCAACCCTTTCCGTCGGCTCCGCGTGTGCCCACGGTCCCAGGGCACGGGACGGACACACCAGCTCGCAGCCACGTGGGGTGCCGGCGCCGCCCGGTCCACAAGTCAGAGTGCAGCCTTCCGTGGTTCCTACCCGTCCCGGAGAAGGCAAACATGGGTGGGCACAGGGGGGTGTAAAAATAAGAGCAGTGAGCCCGTTCAAGTTTTTTGATGAGGGAACCCCTACCCCCGGATAATCAAGTGTAACTGCTGGCCTCGGGCACACGCGTGGCCTCAACATCCCACCTTTGGGAAAACCTCCCCACGACCTAGCCCCTGGTCGCGGGTACAGAGGCAACCCGCGACGAGCCGCTTCTTCCCGGCCAGGTGTTCCTTCCGTGGAAGGCGAGCTGTTTCCAATTTGCCCAGATAGGAAACAGCACGGAAAACGAGGCCTTGTAATCTCGGGCCAGGTGTTTAGGCAGCAGGTGCAGGGCTGGTGGGGAGGGCTGGGCCACAGCAAACCTAAATCGGAGCCCCTGACGCCGCCGCCGCCACCGGGCTTTGCTGTCTTCACCTGCGTGTGCCTGCCCCGCAGCAGGTCCAGTCTGCTGTTGGTGGTCTAGCCTGGGAACAGCAGGATCCTGGCCTCAGCTCCACCGGCTTCTCCCTACTTTCAGCCCCGGCTAAGGTCATGCTTCCTTATCTGTGTGCAGTGGAAGCCGGGGGATAGAGTTCGTGAGGTTCTTACCGGCTCAGCAACGTTCGAAAGCAGGCCGCTTCCCATCCAGCCCGCAGAGGGGGCCGCATCCCCCACGCGCGTCTACAGCAGCTTTGCTCTAAACTCCGGGGCCGTACGTATCAAGAGGACAGTGTCCACAGAACCAAAGCCATGCTGACGCCCGCGCCCAGCCCTGCTTCTTGGGCTCTAGGAAACCTCGGGCAGGGGCGGGGCTTTGCACGCCCCCAGGTGGGCGCAGTTCACGGCACCAGGTGCGCCCTCCTTCACGGCTGTTACCTGGGCCAGGCTGACCACCTCATGGGACTCAGGCCTGGGTGAGGGGAGACAGAAAACTGGCGGCAAGGGTGTTTTTGGGTCACTGACCTCCCAGTTTTGCTTCTGACAAGTTAGGGTCTTTGAACCTCAACAACATGGGCCCCAAACCGTCCTGGTACAGTTAGAGGTGTATATGTACCCCTGCCTGGAAAGCTGAGCAGATGAAGGAACCTCAGGTCACAGAGGGCTAAAAAGGGGCCCAAGAAGCGAGCTTTGGGAAGCTAGAGAGATGGTTTTTTGTTTTTTGTTTTCTGTCTCTGGGTGCAGGTCACAAAGTCCAGAATCGAGGACACAGGTCCCACTAGAGAAGGGCAGGCACAGCCTGGCAGTGTCCCAGAGGCACCAGACACAGCCTGGGTGGTCTGCACGGCTCCTCTCCCTTCAGCCGCAGCCTTCCCCAGCTGCCGAGGGCCAAGTCTTTTCAATCTGTTTTGGCCAAGGCAGCCAAGGTCCCACGCCTCAGAATCAAGGTAGGGTGCCGTCACCGAAGGTTCACGGGTGTAGGTCAGAAGCCTCACGGTCCCAGGAAGCGGCCGTCCTGGGGCTTGTTATGCTGGGAGAGGCCTGGTGGGGGTCTCAGGCCAGGGCTGAGCAGGCCCCATGTCCTAATACTTCCCCTGCCTCTGCCTGGAGTGTGGCCTGCAGGCTTGCCTGACCCCTGGAGACGGGCCACTAATAGTCCATGGTGTGATGTGACTGTGCTACAAGCAGAGGTCACAGCCAAAGGCTTCCTCTGGCAGAGGTGTGACACACAGGCCAGAACAAAGCCCCACACCGGCAGATAAGTGGGGGCCTTTGGAGCCCACGCCTAGGGAAGATGGAAGACCAGGCCCCTTGAGTCCTTTGTGCTGGAATTCACGCCTACCCCTCCCCAAGTCTGGAGCAAGCAGAAGTAGCAACACATTTCCAGCCATGAGATGTGAAAACACCACACGGCGCCAGCCTGCTGCGTGCTCCTGGTTAGACCAGGCAACCATGGGGCAAAGAGTAGAGCCACAGAGGCTGAGGCATTATTTCTGAGGTAACTGAAATCACCAGAGGCCATACGAAGTTGCATCAAACAACACTCTGCACACCCATAGCACAGCAGGATAAAGGGTGGCTTGTCACTAGGAAGCAGCCCAGTCGGCCTGAGGGCCCTCTCGTGCCCCTTTGTGTGACCCAGCTGCACTCAGACCTCTCTCTTTGAAGAGAAACTGCATCCTGGTGCTGGGCCTACGCAGCCCCTTCCCACCCTGGAGCCAGTGCTTCCGGCCCAGAGCACTTGGGCGCTGCTGCTGGCAGACACCGCTGCCCGGAGCTGAGCCCCCTTTATCTCCGAGGCCCTGGGTCCTTCGAGACCCAGTCCCACTGAAGCCTTTTGTACTAAACAGAGATGCCATCATTCTCGGCGTTAGTATACACCATCTCCTCACCAGGAAGGCCAAGTCACATGACGTTAGCGGCTTGCAAAGCTGTTTTTCTTGTGGAAGAGGCTGGCACTGCACTTGGCTGTCAGCGAGGACCTTGCCCAGGAGGTCCCCTGGGAGCAGCGTGTGGCTCGACTTGGTGGGCAGAAGGGGCTAGTTGTAGCCTTGTCCCTGCTAAATGGAGTGGCTCTCAGTGACCCTCTCCTTATAGTGGCCCTTCCCAGCTCCGCACCATCAGTGCTGCAGGGTGCACAGCTACAGTCGACCCGCACAACATTCTCCTGGGCACGTCGTGTGCCTACTAGTGGACAGCTGTGCTTCCCGCCTGCCACTCACAGCCCTCAGAGGCAGCGTGCTGTCCGTGCCCTCTTCTTCAGCTCGTCTGCCTGGGTCTTCTCAGGCAGGGCGCCCACGTAGTGCTGGCTGTGCTCCTTTGGCCCAGGCCCAGGGTGCTGTCCCTGCACCAGGCATGAGGCAGGCCTGAGGCTGGGCCTCCCCATGAGCTCAGGCTCATGCTGAGTGGTGAAAGCCGTAGCGCAGAGCAGCCCAGGGCCAAGCTGTCCCTTGGGGAAGCACATGTGCCTCGCCACGGGAACCAACAGAGCAGCCACCCACGCTCTGACTCCTGAATCTGCTTTATTTCTCTGCATAAGGAACCCTGCACAGGCAATTCAAATTAAAACAAAATAAATATATGAATATTCATGTAAAACTGTCCTTTCTAATGAACAATTATACACAATGTACAATTCCATGTTCACTGGGTGGGTTTACAAAAATGTATCATTCCCAACTAAAAATGCACCAAAATGATTCCATGCAAACTTATCAAAAGTGACCAAAAATATGGAGGGAAAAACCTGACCAAGAGCACTTTGCTGTTGTTTTTGTACAATCACAGAAAAATAAAAACATCTAATTTCTGTTACCTTTAGAGTAACTAAGGTACTGTTTATCAAGTCGTTTATGTCCCTAGAGCATCTATGTAGTTACCATGATAGTACATCAACATCAACTCCAAGTGAATGTGACTGCCGTGGGGGGCGCCACGCAGCTCAGTAGTCTGTGTCGGAGCCCTCGGCGTTGTCCACGTTCCTCGAGAGCATGTAGTTGTCCATGTCAATCGAGCGGCAGTTGTTGATGGCGTAGCGCAGGCGCTCGGCCATGACTAGCTGGCTGGAGTAGGGGGGCAGCCGCAGCTGGAAGAAGCAGGTCTGTGAGGTAGGCAGACTGTCGTAAGGCTGTGGAGAGACCCAGAGCAGTGACTGGGGTGCAGGGCTGCCATTAGCACCAGCCCGGGACAGGCCAGCCCTTCTGCCAGCTCCATAGGGGAACCCTTGGAAGTGGCCTCATGTTCAGCTCGAGCGGAAGCAGTCAGGCCGTGGCAGGAAGGGCACGTGCGCTGCTGTCCTGCGGCCGCACGGCTTCTGCTCAACAGTCCCTTCCTCCCCAGAGCCCACCGCTGTGAAGCACTCGCAGGGCACAGAGTACACCCACCAGGAGGGCACAACCCCGAAGCTGGCCACAGGGAAGCCCACAGGCAGGCATGGAGGGAGCAGCTGCGGTGCAGCTGCTGGGGAGCCACTGTCGCCTGTCCCCACTGTGCTCTGAGCCCGCGCCCCTGGGGTGGCCAGCCTAAAGCATGAATGTGGGAGGAGCACTCAGCTAAAACTTTTGGCCCCTAAAATGACAGCTAGGATAACTATAGGCACAAAGGTGCTGAGGAGAGACTGTGAAGGTAAAAAAAAATACGGGCTTCTGACACAGGATGCAAAATCTGTATCCAACAAGACAGACAGAAATGGCCACTGCTAGGGAGGACTGCACGGCGCTCCAGTCACTCCCCGAAAACCACCACTTCTGAGCTATCTGTCATGCTTGATGAGATGATACGGTGAGGAAAAAATTTAAAAATTAGTTTTAACAAAGGACCTCCCTTGCTCAGCTTCCTCTTAAAGGCGCCCTCCCTTCAGGAGCAGCCAGAAGCCTCCGGGCTCCAGGGCCTGTGGGGACTGAGCGCCAGTGCAGGCATGCAGGAAACAGCGTGGAATGGAGCCCGCAGCGTGGACCTGGAGAAAGAGTCTACGAGCCACACGGAAACACCACCGGGCCACTGCTCTGGGGCTGCCCAGCCAGTGGAGCAGCACAGCAGGGACAGCAGCCAGGGTTTCTTCCAGAGAGGGACAGAAGGGAGCCACTCCTCCTCCCAGCCCCAGTCTGTGTGCGATGTGGGAGGCGCTCAGCTTCAGCCACCACCAGCAGCGGCGACCAGAAAGCGCCCGCGGTGGCTGCCGAGCAGCGGCCATCTCTGCTGGTGCCTCGGGTGCAACACTTCTGTGTCTACGTCAGAATTTGGTGTCATTCTTTGCTTTAGCCTCACAATCCACTGTTTTACTGTTTTACTGTTTTGCCTGTGGGCATCGCAACTCATTTTCCGCACCCCTCCCTCAACCAGCTGATGCTGAGACCTGCAGGAAGGTCCGAGTGAGGCAGCCAACTTTGCTGACCCGGCCCCAGGCCCCTTTTCACAGGCCTGCACACTCCCATTGGAGGGGGGCTCGGAAGCGGGGGGGGGGGGCGGTCTGCCGGAGCCAAGGCTGGGAGGGAAGTCTACCTAGGCCTGCTTCAGACGTGGGCAGGGACACCATCGAGGAGGGCTTCCCTAGGCGAGCACCTTGGCACTGGCGAACACAGGTACATGTGTGCCAGGCATGGATGGAGGGGGCGTGAGGAACTTACTGCAGAGGAACACACAGGTCTGGTAAAAACAGGCCAGCTATTGCTGTGTAGCGGCCGCTGACAGGACAGGCAGAGGACAGTGACTTGGCAGATGCGTCTTGGGGACAGCTCTGCAGGCAGCTGTGCTGCAATACCTGGGCCTTCTATTCCTAGACTTCCCATCCAATCTGTAGCTGGGCCAAGGTTCTGGGCTGGGGCTTCCAGTTAGCCTGCGGGAAAGTGCCTCTGCCCAGACATGGGACGGCATGGCTGTGCGTGCGCGCGCGTGCGCGTGTGTACATGCACACTGCAGCTCTTGACCTCCTCAGGTCCTTCTGGAACACACACCGTGCCCAACTCCCCCACAACAGGAAAAGGAGCAGGCGGCCTGAAGATCTCCTGCCAGGTCCCATTCAGCTCAGGATGGTGCTGAAGTCAGTGGAAGGGAAGGTTGCTGGCTGCTGATAACTTCAACATCCACTTAAGGTTTTTTCACTAAAGCTCAGTGATGTTATTTCTAAATAAGTTTTTCTGCTTGATTTTTTTTTTTTTTTAAAGCATCTGAATATTCTGGATTAAAGCCCAAATCGGCAGGCCTGACTGGAAGTCAGTTTGGTTTTCCCAGCATAGCAGCAAAGAGCAGGAAGTCAGACGTTCCTTAGGAAGGAAAAGCAGCCCACTTACCCTGTCGACCTTCATGATCTGAAACCTCTGAGAAATGTCGGCAGTGTTGGCTGGCAGGCGGGAGCGCCCCGACACGAAGCGCATGAAGAGCACGCGCTCCTCGTTGGAGAACTCCTCCAGCGTGCGCCAGAACCACTGCACCAGCTGGTGCTGTTCGTCCACCTCGCGGTAGCGCACCACCTTCTTCAGGACCTCCACGGAGATCTCAGGCATCCCACACACCATCTGCTCCAGCTGCTTTGCGGTGAGCAGGGACAGCAGTGGCACGGGCACAATCCAAGACATCCCTTCTCGGACCGTAGCTACCTGTGTCAGAAAGGATTTTTTTTTTTTTTTTTTTTGCAGAACTGGGGATTGAACTCAGGCCCTTCTACTCGCCAGGTGTTATGGTTTGTATCTAGTTGTCCCCCCAAAGCCTCATGCAGTCATGGGGTGGGGACTTC
>NDGN011252464.1:0-17636 GCA_002564285.1 Tympanoctomys barrerae | reverse complement strand
AAAAAAAAAACAGCTTTAGAAACAATACAAGATTTCACTAAACAAAGTAATTCAACAATGGTTGTTATATTACATTTTTCAATTATATTACTATTTTCAAATCAGTTGTTTAGATCTAAACCTAGATTTGGAATCTCCACACTGACTTCCACAACTGGGATGAGGGAAAGGAGAAAAGAAAGAAGGGGGAAAATATATATGCACATATATAGGATAGCTGGACAATTGTATTGCTGATTTGTACTGGTCAACTGAAAAAAGTTAATGCTTACTTTTTTTTTTCTTTTCTTGGACCAACTCTGCATGCTTATATCTGATAATCTGAGCACCCAACTTGAACTTTTGTTGAATTCCTATCATTTTATTTAGTGAAATTCTGTATCATTTCTAATGTTTTTTAAACTTTTTTTTATTCTTTTAAGAAATTAAATTTTTTAAAAAGTGCAATCAACAAGCCCTTTGATCTCTAAGTAAGCCTTTACCAATTTATGTAAAAGATGAACATATAAAATGAAATATAAGCATAGAATATAAACACAATATATGGTTTTAAAATTCTATAAGTTTGACTGAGATTAAATGAGATCACTCACAGAATATAAATGGCTAAAAACATGAAAAAGTATTGAAGCATATAATTTAAACAAGAAAAGCAAAAGCAAACTAGTTTTGCTGATCAAGTTGGTCAAGTTCTTTTGGTCTGATAATTCCTGTACTGGTTAAGAGTATAGGAAAAGAAATACCGGGTATCCCTAGTGAGAGTGTTAATTTGCATCTTCATAAAGGACTGTCTTGCATTGTGGATCAAGCACTTTAATATATGAGGGAGGATTTGCTAATTTGAAACACCATTTGATGTTTCTTCACCTTTTTGTAACAACAAACAACTCCACTGGGTGTTTTTTTTTTTTTTTTCCTGGAACATTCCTTTCCAAAGCTAACTATGAAAGCCCACACAGCAATAACAGGAAACGCTTGTGGCACACGCTCTTCTCATTGATGGCCTCAGTATGAAGCTGTGCACAAGGTGTCCCTTTCTGCCTTTGTTTCTTCCCACTTCCCTTCTCCTTCAACTCCACTGCTGCTGGGACACTGTATTACTGGATAGTAAGGCCACCCTGCTCTAAGCTCAGAGCTGTGTGCCGCCTCGTTTAGCCAACACAGACAGGGAGGCGATGTGTATCACATCTGGGCTGAGTCTTTCGTAGCTGCTGGCAGTATGCCTGCGGACTCTCCCTTGCCATGAGAACAGTTGTGCTTCCATGGACGACGCTGCATCAGGCCGGGCATTGGTGCGATGACAATGTGGAACGGTCGTAGAAGTGTATGTATGTGAAGTTTGAGTGAAAAATCCACCTTTCTTATGAAAAAGGCACTGAAATACAGCTATCATACTTTACCCCCAGCAGTCCTGCCTGATGGGATTACCAGAGCTCGAACTGGAGTACTGGCTCTGCAAACCGCTGTGTTCAAATCCAGGTCTGCTTTTACTCTGGAACTTTAGGCTAGGTTTCTCTAAAATGGAATTATGGTAGCTAGCTTGGTGGGTTGCTGTGAGGACGAAATAACTTAAAAGATTGAATTGTTATTTGTAAAGGGCTTAGAAGAGTGGCTAGCAAATAGTAAGTTGGATTCTATTAGAGTTTGTTAAATAAAGTTGTGTGTGTGTGTGTGTGTGTGTGTGTGTGTAAGTAAAACAAGTCTAGTGGGGCTCAGGCTGTAGTCAGTGGTAGAGCACTTGCCTATCATGTACGAAGCCCTGGTTTCATACTCAGAAAATACACACAAAAAAAGAAGGAACAAGAAAAAAGGCTAGGAAGGTACACAACAATGTGTTAGCACACTGAATTAAATGTTTTCTTTTTGCTATTTGGCAGGATTTACAATTTTTCTTTTTGTCTACATCTTCTACCTGTTGTACAAAAAAAAAAATATTTCTTGAGCAATTAAAAAATTCTCCCCCCAAATCCCAAACATTTTGCTGGTTTTTAAAAGATTGTAATTTTAAAATGTATTGTCTTCTTTTTATGGCTTTACTGTGGTAACTTCTCAGACACATATCTAGAATTTCCTTATGAAAATTAAACAGAAAAACTGATGTCAGTATGTTTAGTTCTAATAACAGTAATTTTCTGAACCATGAAAGGGGCAATGCCTGCAGCAAAAATCTTTAGCATGAGTCTCAATATTTAGTTATTTATGCATGTGCCCTGAAAATGTTTGAATTTCTAGTATGACTGAAATCTGTCTCTCTAAATAGGACATAAAGTAGTTTAGTCTTTGATAATCATGCCCCTGGTTCTCTGAGTCAGTCTCAAGGCAAAGAAAGAGAAGCCTGGTTTCTAACAGTATTATGACCTTGCAAGGGTCATAATAGAAAGGGTGGCATGCCCCCCCCCCCGTCACTCGCTGAGATTCCTATCCACACAACCTTCTGCTGCCTGCAACCAGCCCTTTCATCTGATTGAAAGAGGCTTGAGAGAGATCCACACCAAAAAACCAAGATCCCAGAGCAAGCACAACACCCCACTGATTCCTAGTGTGGCCCCACCAGTGGAGGATGCCACAGGGAGAACAAGGTCCTTCTCTCTCCTGCTCAACTATGATACAGGCTGCTCTGCGTACTGTGAACCGCAAGGGGAAAGGCTCAGAGTCAACAGCACACATGCCACCAAATGCTAAATGAAATAAGCCCTCTACACTAAGAATTATAAGACCCTGCTTAAGTCAATTACAGGAGACCTAAATATATGGAAAGATTATATTTAAGGTTAAAAAAATCCAATAATGTTAAGATATTCAGTTTTCCCAAATTGATCTAAAGTAAAAATCTCAGTAGGGTTTTTTTCTGTTGAGGGAGAATTAAAAGCTAATTCTAGGGCCAGGGAGATAGCTCAGTAGAATCAGTGCTTGTCTGGGAAGCGCAAGGTCCTGAGTTCAATCTCTGGGGAGCGGGGTGGGGAAGAAAAGCTATTTCTAAGGTTCATGTAAAAATACAGGGAATCTACCAAAACAATCTAGAGAGTAGAAAATAAAAATTGGAAGATAAACCACCAGATTTTCAGATGCACTATAAAGTTTTCACAACCAAGACAGACAGATGAACAGAATAGACCAGATAATTTAGGAATTCAGACTCATAATAACACCCATGATTTTTACCTATTGTATCAAGTCAATTCAGTGGGTAGAAGAAAAAATTTTCAATAATAGTGCTGAAATAACTATATGTTCCTTAAAACATGGCTACATCTATATGTGAATAATGATTTGAGACAGTTCATAGACCTGGATAAAAAAAGGTAGGGTCATAAAGTTTCACCAAAAAAAGAGAGAAATCTTCCTGACTTTAGGATAGGTACATTTATTAGAAAGCACACAGAAAATAGGTATCATAAAACAAGAAAGATAAATTTCATCAAAATCAGAACATTCTTTGTAAAAATAAGTATAAGTCATAGGCCGGGAAAATATTTTCAGGGCATGTATTATACAATATATAATATAAACACTACGTATCTTATTTTGGTGGTCATTGTGTGGGTGCATACAGTGCCAAAGGCTTTCAGAGGAAAGGCTTAAAAATGTGTTGTACATAAATTATATCTCATTTCTTTAAAAAAAAAAAAAGTCCAGGATAAAAAACATGTTGTATCTATGAGCACAAATGGCTATGTTTCTCAGGGCTAATGGCTAGTTTTCTTAAGTGTTAGAAGAGATAAGATTGCAAAGACCCTCCCCATCCCATCCATACTGCCCTGTAAGTCATTCTTGCATTTTAACCCTTGACAATGAACAAACGCTCATCTTATGACGTGTGTCATACAGGAAGTGGAAGTATCAAAACCAGTAGAACCCTGAATGGAAGGATTCAGGACACATACATTTAACACAGTGTGAGAGAGGCATGTTACCTCTGACAATGCTGGTGGTAAAAAAGGAGGATGTAGGTAGAATTATCCAAATAAGGTTTGGATCCTCAAAAAAATATAGGCTAGGGTCTTAAAAATATTGGGATTCCAAGTTATCTCTTATAAATTTAAATTAAGTAATCATCATAGTTAGTACTTGGTTACAATTCATGTCCAAATTCCACATTCCCAATAGTGTGAAAATTACTGAAATTATAATCTCTTTACATAAAGTGTTTGAGCCACAAGTGATCTTATTTGGTAATTTAACCTCAAAGGAATGTACTAAACGATATGCAAAAGTTCAACTAACCCCAGCAAGAAAATAACCAAGCTGTACTTTTCTGTACTTAAAAAAAAGTTAAAAAAGTACAATTATTAAAAATATACACAAACCTCCCACTGAGTTCAGTTTCAGTCTTGATGTGTGACTAGCTCAGCGATTATAAAATAAAGGCTGCAAATGTATTATTTGGAATTGAGTATCATGTTGGCAAGATCAGGAAAAGCTTATGAGCTGAGAAGGAAGTTGCTGTTCCAGTCCTGGGGCCTCCATTGGCACTTTTTGGCAGCTGGGATTTCGGGTTTTCTTAGTATGAAAAGGAGCAGCTCCAATCACCGCATGAGGACAAGGACAACGTGCCGCGGCTGGCCTTTCTCCAGGGTTCCCGGGGCTCCCCTCCAGAGCGCAGCAAGCTCGCGATGGCTAATGCTGCTCCTTGGTTAGCCCACGAGCCTCCTGCAGCCTCTGGGCTTTCCCAGAGGCCAAGGGTAAGGCACCTGCCTTCCGCCTGGCACCCTACACGGGCACGCCCACGATCATGTTATTTTTGGGAGAGCAACTCTCTGGCTCCATGGATATCACTCGGACAGAGTAGCCGTGCTCTTCTGCAGCTCTCGCTCGATCCAAATCCACCAGGCACATGCACTGCTTTCCTGAAACACAGGCAGACAGCACCATGAGACCCTGCTCTTCCGCTGGAAGGGCGATTTTAGTCTATGCGGTGACAAATCCCAAAGAGCTGTGTAAAGACTGTTTACCCCAACTCCCGCTGGGCTGCTTTCAATTAGTTTTTGATTGATATGGAAGGAAGATAGTTACAAATACGTAACACTTTGCACATGTTATCTGTGCTCATAAACAATGTTAACCTTTTCAACTGCATTAGTGAATTTCAAATCAGAACTACACAATCTATTTTCTACTTTGGCTAAAAGCTCTTTAAAAGATCTTTCCTCTGTGTTCCTATAAAATTTGATCTTTTTGTGTGTGTGTGTGTTTTCTTCTTGTGGCCAGCTTAGCCTGCCCTGGGGGAGGGGCTGGCGCGGCATGTGGTGCTGGGAGATTGAATCTCGGTCTCTGTGTCTGCTTAAGGTTGCCTAAGCAGGCGCTTCAGTCCGCTGAACTATCTTGCCGGTCCATTTGATCATTTTTAAACTTGTGAAAACAATCTGTCTTTGAGAATGCCTGCAGTAATTCCTGACAAAGAGTTGTCGGACAGACATTTTCCACCTGAAGTCTGTCTGGACTATGAATAAGAAATGGAAAATCCTTGACATTCTCACTTGCATGATGATTTCAGGCAGACCAGTAATGCTGCGTGTAACATAGTCTTAATTTTCAGACCTCTCCAATCCCTATAAAGTAGTGATGCTCCATATCTTTTGCAGTCTTTCAGTATTGAAAGAGGAAACCTGACGAGCAAACCAAGCAGTTGCTCTCTTTTCCCCTGGCAAACACAAGCATCACATTTGAAAAGTAGCTCAGGAAAAAAATAACTCGGGGCTGAATACTGGTAGAGGCATGGCTTACATCCACACTTTCCGTGCTCTAAGTTCAACACGTGAGTTGCTTTGTCTTCTTGGAAAAAGGTGCCAGCTGTGCACAACCTCCTTCATTTGATTTTCCCTCAATAACTGTAGCAATGCCTAAACATTTTTACATACAGTAATTTATTTGAGTGACAGTGAAAACTGCGACACTAAAATGCCTTTGGAAGATGGATAAATGGAATAGAAAACTTGTGGAAGACTGAATCCACACAGAAAAAAACAACTACAAGGTGCACTCAGATGGGGACTGGCAGACTCAGATGTAAAATGTTGCTGTTACACATGTTCTTCGAAGTACTGTGCCACACAGAGTGAACTGTGTTAGAACCCCTGATGTCAAAGGTGATGCTCAGAATTCCACTTAAGCAAAATCACGTTTGCTTTATCAACAGCGGTATGGCTGACATTCTTTTTCCCTTCAAAATGTTGTCTCCTTCAGGATAACTGTAAGTGTTCTCCCATCTACCTATTAGTTTAAATTGCAGCGTTCTCTGTCAGAGCGGGATGCTCGACATTCCATCAGGACCCACCCTGAGCTTGGATTTCAGCTCATTTACTCCTGGCTTTGATCCCAGTCTGGTTACTTTTTCTTCTTCATTATCGTGTTCTCACATGCTTAAATGTCATTACAACCAACATTCAGCTGTTAGTGGTCTACCTTTAGACACCTGGAAAGCTTTCTAACACGTATTCACAGAACAGAAAGCACGTGGGAAGCAGCGACAGACATCTGATAGGGCTTTGTGCGAACCACTCCCCCACTCAGTCAGCAGTCTGGCCAGGCCTGTTTCCTCCTCTCCTGCAGCACCTTTCCCCCCAGCCCCTGCTCGCTGGTTTGATGTTGGAGCACTCACGCCTTGTCCACATTTGACTGCTCTGAGCCGAAAGGCTGGGTTAAGTCGCCCAGACAGCATGTGTCAGAGACACAAGCCCCAGGCAGCAGAGGTGGGAAGTGGGCCCCAAAGAGACACAGCTGGGCCATGGGCACTGAGTAAGTGGGTTCATGATCTCGAGAGCAGGTTCTTTAAAGGACAAGCCTGCCCCTTCTCACGTGAACATTCCCCGCACCTGTCTCTTCTCTGTTCTCTCCCAAGGTAAGACACAGCCAGAAGCCCCTGACCAGATGTACCCCTCAGATTGGCTGGTCTCCAGAAGTGTGAGCCAAATCAGTTTCCATTTGCAATGACTCAGGCTGTGGTTTTCTGCTGCAGCGCAGTTGAAGTGAACTGAACCAAGGGTCTGGTGGAGCTGTACCAAAGGTACGCAGCACTAACTCAGAGTGACACGGGAAGGGGACCGCTGTTCCCCGTCTCAAGACCTGCGTGCCTGTCCAAGTGTGAGCATCTTGCCACACTAACTTTGCTGTGCAAGTGTAACATTAATCATTTCACATGCGACGCGGCTCTGAATCCAAGCGGATACTCATCCTGTACTCAGCCAGCTAATGGTCTGCTTTCCAGGGCACTCTGGGCCATATCAGGGCGGCTGGAACCCTGGAGGATGGAGGGACAAGGTCCATCAGGGGCTTTGCTGAGTAATTCTGAAGGTGCCGTTAGCTTTGCCCATTGACCTTAGCCCTGATTTTAGAAGCTCAGCTTCTAGTGGTGACTGCAGTGAGCTGAGAAGCAGTACTGCAAGGGCGAGCAGGAGCTTCCTGTCTAGAGTCACGTCACTTGGGCTCACGGTGCAGCTCCATGAGAAGGACGTCAGGGAGACTTTTGTCTTGGTCGTCTCATCATTAAAATATAAGCGACAGCATGCACAGCATCAGTGTGTTCGGCATATGTACTGACACTAGGTGAGGGCATGTGACTCAGTGTCTCAATGTACAACAGTAGTTAGGACTATTTTTTTAAAATATGATTTTTCTCTAAAGTCTTATAACAAATACTTCATAAATTTGAAATGCTTCTGTGGTTTTCTAATCTAAGCAGTGTTTAATACTGCAAATGTTGAGTATATATGTCTTGATGAGTAATTTTTTTTTTTTCTAAGAAAACATCATCCTTGTTTAGACTTTTTGAGTACATCAATTTTGGCACGTACAATAGATTTTCTCATCTTTATTAACTTCTTGTGTGCCTTTTGACAGATCCTGCAGATGGTTCAAAAGCTATTTTCTTCAGTGTACAAACACTGAAAATGTATTGAAAGATATTAACCCAAATGGGATAAATGTTGTCATAACCGATGCTCTCTTCACTTCCGTCTTATTAATCTATGGGCCAGTTCTGCCCGGTTGGACCCACTCTACCCACTCCTAGACAATTGGTGCACAGTTGCGCAGAGCCCGTCCCATGAAAACACGCACCTATGAGCCTCCGCTGGGGTGGGAGCTGGGCTGCTGTCTGATCTGCAAACCTGCAAAGAATCATGTGTTCCTAAAAGAAAAGGCAATGGAATATGGAGTTATTTGAATCTTCAGCTTTGAAGTTTTAAAGGAAATAAAAACCTATCTCCTTTTTGCCCTGGAGTTCTACATTGTTTAACTGAGTAAAATACTACACAAATAGTACTTCTGGGGAAAGCAGTTTGGGAAAATGGTACCAAATCGTTCCTTTCACATGCAAAGCTCTTCTGACGTAGTTAAGAGCTGACACACAGAAGGTCTGCAGGGTTACATTGCCCCATTGCTTCTGGCCAAAATGGAACAAAAGGGCTTGGGAGATAGCTCAGCAGCATAAGCACCTGCCTGCCAGCCTAAGTTCAGTCCCCAGTACCAAAAAAGGGAAGAAATGAAACAAAATGCAACAAAATGTTTTATAGCTACTACCTTTTCAGCTAAAAGACCAATAGCTCACGTACACTTTTCCTTTATAAAACCTACCTGAGTCTCTTGACCCTGGCTGCCAGTGGACAAGCTATGTGGCTCCCTAGACCACACAAGAAGGAAAAGGAAGCTGTGCACCTTAACGGCTGTGGCTCCTGTGGTCCTTGGGGATCCCACAGAAGGACCACAAGGCTTCCGTGATGCTACTCGTTCAGAGCAGCTGTACGTGCAGGTGCAGGTGAAGGCACCTGTGGGCCCAGCGAACAGGCGGAGCTCAGACTCACCATTCACCCTCAGTACACTGGACACGAAGTTTGAAGCCACCATTTTTACAAAAAAGGCAAGAAATACGATGGTGGCAATTTTTAAAGCTGGGATATATTTGCCTCAACTTTTATGAATTTAAAAATTGTGATGCTCACTGTAAAATATAATGGCAAAGGGTAGGGAACTAAAGAAATGGCTTGAGTGAATAACTTTCACTAAATTCCCACAAACTAACTGGCATTAATAAGGGGACAGAATAATTTAGAGTACTGCGATTTGAAGAAAAGGCAAATACAAGGATGTCCTCTGTCCTTGGGAACGTTCTAAACCCAGACTCACCATAGATAGAGAAGACAATCACAACCTCAGGCGGAATATGATTCTCTTACTCTTTTATCAGAATTTTTTTTTTTTTGTATTTTTTTTTTTTTCTGCAAAGCTAAATTCTATATAGAAGGCATTTATCTTATGCAGCAGGTACTCAGCAAAGATTTCTGGCTAAGTTTAACTGTGGCGAAAATATCTGATGACTCAGTTGCCCTGCTCTCTGAGTCCTCTGGGAGACAGTCCTCTTGGTTCTTTCCCACCTGACAGGGAGGGACACAGCGAGCTTTGGCTGCAGACTGGGGGTGGTGACCTAAGGGCAGGAGCTGGGACCTTTTAAGGGACAGCTCCCAAGTTCCTAGAGTTTTATACTTTTTTTCCTCTGTATTTTAGGGAAGGGTCTAGAGGGTGTTCACTGTCTTGCTACTAGATTGGACTCATAGTGATTCCATGTACAGCCTCCCAAGTGCTGAGATTGTAGGCGTACGCCACCAACCCAGTCTCAATTACGGTCTCAGTGCACCCTGGGGACGGGGCTGGCACAGCAGGCCCAGGGATGGAACCGCGGGCCCTGAACCTACTTGCAGGTGCTTTAGTCTGCTGAGCTATTTGGCTGGCTGAGTTTTATACTTTAAGAAAGTTCTAAGTTCACAACAAAGACAACAATGGCAGAGACAGTAAAGAATATGAAAGAGGTATGTTTGTGACCAGAAAAGTCTGAAATGTTTGCTGTCTGATCCTTTACAGAAGAATTTTCCTCTACTTAAGATTATCTTTTGACCTTGTTTTTATAATGAACAGCCTTGAAAAACATACAGACTCCCTGTGGACAGCGGGCCTCCGGGAGTCAGGGTGACGAGGACGGCTGCTGCTTACTGCCCAAGCACTGAGGTGTCCTTCCCCTCAGACTCACACTTTGATCCATTCTACTAACATCCACCAGGGAGCAGTAACTCATTATCCTGAAGGGAGGCACCTACTGTGGGTCCTTCAGTTACCCTGTCAACCACTGCAAGAGCTCATCTGGAGGGTCAGAGCGGCCAGAGCCGTGTTAGATGTTCACAGTGGTGTAAGTAGACATATGATCAGGCGCTCCCTCAGAAACCTGAGGGGAAAATGTGAAGAAAGGATGAGTGTGTTCGGAAGACATTTAGAGCTTTCTAAAGTTACCTTGTATGATAAAGTTTTCTTGAATTGTTCACTGAAATAGAAAAGAAAATTAGTTATCATTCTAAAAATGAGACACATTGAATAAACTGATACATGTTGCATTATATCTGAAGAATATAAAATGCTATCCTGAAGTAAATGGCAATTTGAAATGTATAAGAAGATAAATGCATATGGTTGGTGTTAATTTTAAAGCATTTCCTTCACTGATTGTTTACTGTTAAGAGAAGCATAGACATTATTTCTCTCCTGTCCTCACAGGAACAAATGGACACCATGCAGCACTGTGGAAGCCCCATAATTACTGAGGGACAGCAAGGCTGGCACGAGGAGGCAGTGGCCCCTGCAAAGAGGCCCTGCTCCTCAGCGGTCCCAGGAAGAGGGGCCATGCATACCACACAGGGTACAGGCCAGTGAGGGGAGCGGGAGTCTCATCTCAGGCCAGGGACCTGGAACAGGGAGTCCCAGGCAGCAGTGGGGAAGCGAAGGATTGAACACAGGATTACTGGTTTGATGACTGGAGGGGAAAGACATCCCTCCTCATCAGACAGTAGTACCAACAGTGCTAGGGCAGGTATTAATGGTCTGGAAGTGCGAGACGGAATGAAGGAGGTGGTGGGGTAAAGGCTCTGGACTAGCTAGCTGGCAGGCGAAAAGGATGTCATACTTGCCAGCAAGTTATGTTCCCAGATGTCAAAGCTTCAAAAAACAAAAAGGTCCAAGTATACCAAGAGACCAACACTATCACAGCTATTCAACGCAGGCATGCATCCCATAAGCACTGTCTTAGGAATGCTCTAGCCCTCACTCTTAATTATGTAATTCAAAAACATGCACCTGCACATATGATGCTATATTTATTACTGTCAATTATCTTAGAAATTAGTACTCATTCCCACATATTTTAGAAGCACTTTATCAATTCCTGGCTCCATCTTTGGCGATTGAGAGAATTCTAATGCACAACAAAATCAACTTTTTAAAGACATTAGTTCCCAGAGAGGGAAATGTCAGCAAATCTACAGGGACATGAAAAAGTCAAAACTAAATTGAGAAACCAGTTAAAGGTAGAAGCTGAAGTATGAAATTAGTATTCTTCAAAATCTTTATAGTGCTAGACTTAATTTTTTTCTTTGGAGGGGGGAACCAGGGATCGAACTTAGGCCCTTGTGCTTGCCAGGCAAGTGTTATTCCACTGAGCTATCTCCCCGGCCCCCCAAATTTTCTTTTTTCTTTTTTTTTTGGCAGTACTGGGGATTGAACTCAGGACCCTGCGCTTGCCAGGCAAGCACTTATTCACCTGAGCCATCTCCCCTAAAATTTTCTTAATCAGTTGCAAAAATATACATTTTATCAGTAGAGATTTACAGTAAAATGAGATTTCAATGGTTGAGTAAGCCTTAAATTGTATCCTATTGTTTGCTTTTTAACAGTTCTTTTTCTCTCAACAAGTTGTGAAATATAGAAGAACAAAAGAAAAGACAAAAAGATGGCTACTATTTGCATTTTACTTTCCTTAGTGGCAGACCATTAAGTATCTACTTGAATGGAAATCTTCTGAGGCATGAATGGAAATCTTTTGAAGCACGCCAGAAGCACTGAGGGCACTGGCCAGGAGGCTTTGGATGTGCCAGAGGCAGTCTTTCTAAAACATCAATTCCTCAGTGCTGGCTTACAGCAGGACCAGCCTCTGGCAGGCATGGCCTCGCTAGAAAAGCAGGCCACTGGGAGCAGCACTTGGACAAGCGGGCCTCATGCTGGCTCCTTCCCCCCTCTCTCCCTGCTCTGTAGCCACAAGGTGCTACCTACTGCAGCCCAGGGCAACGGCCAACTGACCATGGACTCAAATCCTCGAAACGCTGTGCCCAAAGAGATCTTCCCTCCTCTCAGTTGTTTATCTCAGGTACTCCGTCTCATGATGGAGAGCTAACACAGTACTACTTAAAAATATTACTGCTACAGCTGTAACTATCAACAGTTCTATCGACATTTACTGGGTGCTTTCTCTGTTCTACTTGTAAATACTACATATGTCATTATCACAAAAGTGGTTACTACTGTACATTACCACTATTCTAATCCTTATTTTAAATGAAAAAACACAGGCAGAAAAAACTGAGTAACTCGACTGTGGTTAAGCTACTTGTATAAGGGTAAGGACCCAGGGTTTGCACCTGAACATGTCCCCCTGTACTGTACTGCTTCTGAAAAGTGATGGTTTTAATTTTATTTAGAAGACAGTGGTGCTGAAGTGGATGGACTTCTAGTTGCCTGACTCCTCAAGAGACTTGCTTCAACTTCAGCAAGGGGGAAAATCAAGGGAGCAGTGGGAGAATCAGGAGAGATGCGGAGGAGACGCCCTTTCCCATAGCATTCATACTAGGCACTGTGGAAAGTCAGAGCCTCAGAATGAAAGCTCCTTGTAACTTTCCATGAAACTTTTGTACACTGGCATACCTAGATATACTGGTATCTTAGATAAGAGTGTTAAGTGTCACCTTTTTGGAAAATTAAACTTCGAGGTGTTCTGAATGAAACCGTAACAACAGGGGCAGGTGACAAAGGAAGCCCGGGTTTTGATGCAGTGTTCAATCACCATGTCTGTTGCCACACCACAGGCATGCAAGGCCACCTGGAAGACAAGACCAGACCTTTGCATTACATCTCTTAGTCAGCAGTGCAACTTTTGTGCCTTTTAAGAAAAAATATGTGGCTAATCCCCACGAGATTTCAAACTACTAAGGTACCATTCTACAATACTTTCAACAGTCCTGATTTGGACATACCAAAGGGTTACTTAGTTATTTACATTAAGAAACTAAGTGAGGTTGAAAGATTGGAAAAAGAATATTGCAAATAAAGCTTAAGAGTCACTCAGTGGGAAATGTAGCATAACAGCAACTGTAGAAACACAATGCACACGGATATCTGAACCAGCACTCCGGGTAACTATGAGTTTTGTTGTAGTACTATGGGAAGAACACTAGCATTGAAATAAAGATTTCTAGCATAGAATTCCAGTTTGCAGTGAGCCCTGGAGCTCCTTGAAAGTCGAACTTCTTTAGGATTTTGTTTTTTCAACTGTAAATGACAACAATAGTGCTAAATCACAATTGTTTTGCAAAACTGAAATAAAAGTGTACCTAAAAGCACTTTTATAATTGTGCATGAATATGATTTAATATAAAATGATCAAATCATTTTTATGTAGCATCCTTCTAGGTATTACATATTCTTTTCTTTTCCTCTTTTCTTCCTTTTTTTTTGGCCTGCTCAGCTGGCACAGTATGTGGTGCCACAGATCGAACTGCAGTCCCCTGCACCTGCCTAAGCTTGCCTAAGCAGGCGCTTTAGACCACTGAGCTACCTCACCAGCCCAACATACTACTTTCATAGACAAGTCATTGAATGATGAGTTGCATCAGCTACTGTCAAAAGTTTATTTTAAAATGAAAGACTGAAATTGTCCATTAGAATAATGAGTGGGGCTTCAATAATTCACGAACAATAATTTAAAAATGATTCTAAAATGTTCTCAAAGCACACATCCTTAATGTATACTTATTACAATCTAAAATAGACAATTCTGAAAATCATTAGGCTAAATAAGACAAATTGGGTCTTTATGAAGAAAAATCAGATGTGGGAACATTTGCCAGAAAAATGTTCAGATCTCGATTTCATTCTAGACAGAGACAAATTATACTGACCCTACTTTTCCCTTTTAAAGCGGGTTCTCATTACTTAAAGGTAGGCAGGGGCTCTCAGGATAAAGGGGAGGTTTGCTGGAAGCTTCCGGATTGTAGTCAAGGTTTTCTACTCCAAAGCTAAAAGCACCACTACACTGAGAAGAGGAAAGACAGACCTCTCAGCCCCTGGGAGTCCTCACACGGGCCACGGAGAGCTGAGCCACCTCCCTGGTGTGACCCACCTGCCTATCCTGTCTCACATGGAAGCTGCAGGAGGCAGCACGACTTCCAGGGAGGAGGGGATGAACAGCCTGCTTTCCATCTGCCACATTTATTTAGCTTTGCAGAGTAAAATGTCAGGCCAGTCCCTATTTTCCTAAGTAGGGGAGAAAATTTCATGGTCATAGCTTTTTTGGTAATATATTTAGTACAGGGTCTACAGGGTCTCACTATACAGATCAGACTAGTAGTGATCCTCCAGTTTTCAGCCTCCCAAGAGCTGGGATTACAGGTGCGTGCCACCACACCCAGTCTCAGTCACCATCTCAGTGCACAGCACGGGCTCGCTGGGGATTGAACTCCATCCCCTGTGCTTGCCTAAGCAGGCACTTTAGTCGGCTGAGCTCTCTGCTCGGCTCTGTGGTCATAGCTTTCGATGCATTTCCCCCAAGGGATCAAGAGCTAGACAGACACTGGGTGGGGGGTGGCACACAGGTCACCAGTATTCACCACCCCCTGAAAGAGTCCACGGCACACAATTTACAAGGGAGAAAATGAGGACATCCTCACAACAAACAGCTGCATCTGCCCACTGAGGGGTAGAGCTCTCATCCTGAAGCATAACCTCATGGCTAATCCCATCACGGTGCTTGTGGCTGTAAAGGAAAAAAGTTCAGACAACTGACTTGCTCCATGCAGAAGTTTCTTTTCCTTACTTACATAAAGTAACTCAAAATATTTACTTGATGGATTTTAGGTCTAAAATATTTCATTGCATCCCATACTCCTAATTTCCACTGTCATCAAATGTAGGTCAAAAATAATAGGCAATAAAGAGAGGTATAGAGGAAAGGAACTATTTGAATATAAACATTTAGCGAGCAAGGAAAGTAGCATTTCAAACCAGGGAAGAAAAGACAAATAAGGGATGTTGGATTGACCTGACAGCCATGTAAAAATAAAAATTAAATATTGTCCCCATACCATACATAGGCAACATATTTCATATGGATTGGAGCTTTAAAACACATACAAAAAATTAGGCTGGCGAGATAGGCTGGCAGTCTAAGCACCTGTCTGGCAAGAGCAAGGACCCAGGTTTGATCTCCATACCACATGCTGTGCAGGGCCCTGGAACCCTGGGCGCATTGTGCCAGCCAATGACACTGGGCGTAGTGGCACACCCCTTTAATCCCAGCGCTGGGGAGGCTGAGACAGGATGATCACTACTAGTCCAAGATCCACTGTGAGACCCTGTACCAAATAAATGAATAAATAAATAGGATTAAAAAAAAATAAGGTACAAAAATTTAGGCATGGGTCAATTTCTTTGTAGTTCTAGGGGAGTAGGGACTGAAGATCCTGAAGAACCATGCAGGATAAAGGGTAAACGCTAATAAGTTTGACAAAATAAAAATTTAAAAGATGACTTTTGAATTGCAGAGACAATAAATATTACAATACAATTATTATTGTATAAATAACACAAATGACAAAGTAGCACAAAGATTTATAATTTATACCATAAAAGGTAAGCAACCTTATATAAGCTTCTAAAAAGTCTCAATAACGTGATAGTACAATAATAAAGAGATCTGAACAGTTTCCAGTACATTATGCAAATGGTCGGTTATGGTTTAGATCTAAAGTGTTCCTGAGTCTCATGTGTTTAGAGGGTAACTAATGGGGGTACTAATCTCACAAGTGAATACATCCATCACTGAGTTAATAACTAAATGTACTATTAGGAGGTGACCCTGGTTGGAGATGGTCCCTGGGGTGTGACCTAGATGCCTGTCCTGGGTTCTTGTGCCCAGCTCCCCTGCTTCCTGGCTACCATGAGTTGAGCAGCATCACTCTGCCAGGCCTTCCCGCCATCCTCTTTCTGCTTTGGAGCCCTCCAAACATGGCCTGAAAACATGACCCAAAATGAATCTCCCTAAAGCTAACCTTGGAGTTTAATATTCTACCCTTACAACTAGAAAGTGGCTAAGACAGACTTTGGTACCAGGAGTGAGATTTTTGCTGTAACTATACCCTTATAAGTGGTTCAGAAGCCTTCAGAAGGGGGTTGTGGAGGTGTGTGCTAGAGAAGTTCTAGAATGTGACCAGTACTGAGAAGTGATTCCAGTGAGAGCTCGAACCACCATGTGGGAATGCAGACAATAAACATAGGCTCGGGAAGTTACAGTTGGGAAAAAGGATTCTACTGGCAGTTGGACTAGAGGCTATGTATGTTAGATGCTGGCTTAATTATTTCATTTTATTCATGTCCTGAGACTTTATGTAAAACTGAGATGAAGAGAGGTGTATTGATTGATCTGGTAGAGGAAATTTCAAAGCAGCCCAGGCTATGAAGTGGGTACTGCTAGTTGCTTTTAGTCAGATCTTCAGTTAGAGGAACAAAACCAATATGAAGACTTTGCAGTTTCATCAGAAAGGCCATGCCTGCAAAGTTTTGGCCTTGAAAAGCATGGTTATTGAAAAATTATTAATTTGTTAACAAATTACAAGGATAAAAATAAGGTTGGAATTATATGTTAGGCAGAATCATCCTCTAAGGATGCTGTGTCTAATTCCTAAAACCTACAAACAGGGCAAAAAGGAATTTTCAAATGTGATTAAAGTTTGGTCTTCAGAATAGCAAGATTATCCTGGGTTACATGGGTGAATTTAATCTAATCACACAAGGCCTTAAAAGCAGAAGATTTGCCCAGGAATTTAGAGAGATAAGACAGAAGGGGGAAGGTCAAAGAGACTTGAGCCACCAGAAAGATTTGGCACCTTTATGCAGGATTTCATGGAGAAGGATAACACCAGCGAGCCAAGGAATGTAAGTAGCCACTAAAAGCTGAGGAGGACCCCTGGCTGACAGCCAGCAAGACACCTGAACCTTAGTCCCATAACCAACAACCTAAATGGCCTCAAAAATAGCTTCTACCTCAGGATCTTGAGGAAAGAGTCCAATGAAAACTTTGACATTGGCATTGTGAGAAGCCAAATGGAAAAACTAGTTGAGAAGACCAAGACTTCTGACCCACAAAACTGTTGGATAATTTTGTTATTTTAACATGTCTAGTTTTTGGTAATTTTTCAGTTCATGAACAGAAAATAAATTCAGATGAAAGCCTGTAGACTGTATGCTATAAGGTACATATCAAGACATTTTAATTTCTAAGCTTTTTTCAATAATGATTAAAAGAAATAAAATTATCAGATATCTACGATAATTTTAGGGGGCTGAGGATATAGCTCAGCAGCGTAAGCGCCTGCCTGGCAAACACAAGGTCTTGAGTTCAATCCCTGGTACAAAAAAAAAAAAAAAAAAAAAAAAAAAAATCCTAGCATAATTGGAACATTGGGTAATTTTATTTTACTTTTATTTACTTATTTGGCAGAACTGGGAATTGAACTCAGGCCCTTGTGCTTGCCAGGCAAGCACTTATTCTACAG